>JBCJKH010057971.1:0-19341 GCA_039877255.1 Loriculus beryllinus
CCTTATATCCAATCTAAACTTCCCCTGTTTAAGTTTTAACCCATTACCCCTTGTCCTGTCACTATAGTCCCTAATGAGTAGTCCCTCCCCAGGATCCTTATAGGCCCCCTTCAGATACTGGAAGGCTGCTATTTTGAAAGGCTTCAGAAAGCAAATTAGCTCAAGTCATTGTGAATTAATTTCTTAATTTAGTACAGATTTCAGTTATTTCAGAAGTTGGGGGCTAATTTATGGGAGGGAGTAATTCCATTCTGCCATTAAGCATGCTTTATTGTGCTGCTGCTGAAATACAAACCACAGGCACATCTGGAGAAGAAAGCCTTTTAACCAAGATGCTCACTATAGTGCTTTGTGCCGCAGTGCTCATCATCTTGGCTAGATTTCTTCATGAATCTTATTCTGGTTCTTATTGTGGTCTGCATTTGACTCCTTCGGATGTTTTTCAAGGAGACTGGGTGTGAAGGAAGGGGAAAAAGGTTTTTTTATCTGTGTCGTTCCATTTAGATCCCATTGAGAAATGTGACTTTATATGCGCTACCCTGTGAGATCCTGTGAGTTTGGTAATTGCAGTTTTGTTGTAGTTTTGTAATAAATAAAACTGAAGTACTGCTGGCTTAAATGACTATTCTGCGAAGGGTTTGTATGAACACTGCTGCAGAGTTTTATAGGAAAAGAGAATACCAGCAGTGAGAGAAGAGAAGGGTACCCAGAATGACAGGTAATGGCACTGGAAACACCAGGGCTAGAGAAGAGGAGCAGAGGGGGATGCTTAAGTTGAGACGACAAGGGGCCAAATGAAAGTAATGGGGCGTGGTTTGTGCTTTACACATTGAACTAGGCGTACCTACCTCTTTATCTCAGTACTTTTAAAAGTAAACTAAGTAGTGGCCCATTGAAACTTTGGTGAGCAGGTCTTGGCTATATGCTGCTTTGTTTTCTTATTCTAAACTTCTGAAACTGGCAAAGACTGCTAGACCTCTCTGTCCTTAAATCACTGCCTTGGCCAGAAACCATGGGATTTCTTTTTAAAGAGATTATCCCATCAATTTCACTGGTTTATTTTGTTTTAGCTCCCCTTTCCTATTTTCCTATAGCTGAAACATGCAGAATACCAGGCATGCATGCACACATGTTATTTGATGGGTAACACTGTTTTGGCCTTTACTACTTTCCACAGTCTAGGATTCAGTCCCTGATGTACATAGCGTAGCTCAGAGAAAAAGATGACCATCCTTCTTCCAGAAGCAGCACTGTTCTCTGGTAAAGCTGTAAGTGAACTCCTAAGGATGGTTTGCCAGTCCCCAAGCATTCAGAAGCAGTGAGTCAGTCCTCCCGCTCTTCCTAAACAATGGCGGTGCTAAAAATAGTGGAGTTTTTTGACTTCTAGGTTTCCAGGGTTTAAAATTCGTATTTTTGTTCTTTTACCAGCTGGACATTTTAAAAAATAGGAGCATCTACAAAGACTGAGAGGTTCATGTGTTATCACCTGAGTCTTAGGTTGGTACAGGGCTTCAGGAGAAGTTCCATGAGTCCCTGGAGCTGAGGTGATTAGTATGTCTGAGCTCTGGTACTGCACAGGAGCCGCAGCCCTACAGGGACACCAGCACATGCAGCTTGCCTGAGAGCTATATAGGGAAGTTGCAAGATGAACTTATTTGCTGATTTCTGAGAACTCTTTCTGCCTCTAGGAAAAAGCATGAATTTGGTTACAAAAAGTTAGAATTTAAAAATACATCTGTTTCTGATTTTGGCAGAGTTGCCACTATGAACTCAAGTTTTAATTTTGTTGTTTTGTTTTGATGAACTCAGGTTTTAATTTTGCATTTCCAAACAATTTTGTCATCTCTTTCAAAGCTGCTGTGTGTCTTTTCAGGAGCTGCAGTTTAACCTTCATAACTCCTGCTTGGTGCTTTTACTGCCTTTGGTAAATGGGAGGTTGAGAGAAGAAAGGGACAAGGGGATGTGACAAAACAAAGCTTTGAAGTAGCTCTGCAAAAGACTTTGCTTCAGCTGCTGTTTCTATGTCAGTTTCCTCTTAATTAACTGGTTTTGTGTGTCAAGATATTTTTTTTAAAATCAGAAATATTTAAACTGTCTGGGTTTGGTTGTTCCCATAGTGTGAATCTCATCCTCTTAGTCTCCTTTTTGTTTACGAACTGGAATCTAGAGGAATGAATCAAAAATTCATCAGTAAATGAGGGGATTTTAATTTCATTTCTCTTGTTTCAGTTTATGTATTAAAAATTATATTTTCCTAAACAATACATACATGCTTTCTTATCTCAAAACCCCATCCTGAGGGTTCATTAATACTCCTGCACTGAACATACAAAGTGCCAAAATACCAAACATAAGTCAAATTTTACTTTATCAGCATACTGAAAAATAAAACAGTACTGCCTAAGCAGATTCACTCAAAAAGGACCTCTTGTGTATTAAAGAGCCCAGACCTTTTTGTCTGCTGTTTCCAAGAAAGCCCCACAGCCACAAAGAAAAAAACCCAACAATAAAATGCCTTCCCCAGCTTGCTTTTTCTTCATCTGCTGTGAACAAAAGGCACAGAAAGGAAGAATGAAGAAAAGCCACCAAGTGGCAATTGTAATTATTCTCAACTACGGTAGGCTTGCTATCTGAATCATCAGATAACATGCATTCTAAGCTAATCTAGAGAAATCAATTAAAGTAAAGAAATAAAGACACAAGGTAGACTTGAAGGGGCAAATAGAAGAAAAAGTGACACTGGTTTAAACTTCCTTCCAGGAAATGTTCCTTTGCTTCCGGTCAGATGCAGCTTATTTTGTAGATTGCTGAGTGTTTTCTATGTGGAATTAGATGAATTAACTCCAGTGTGAAGGTTTTTAGTTTGGTTGCTTTTTTAAAGGGGCAACACAAAAAAACCCAAACCGCTGCACAAAAATGGTGAAATTCAGAGTAGATTTGGCCTTTTGTGGGGATTTTTAGGAGAAATACTTCTCTTGTGATTTTGGCTGGTGAAGTGTGACTAAATCTGTTAGGAAGAGAGGTATTTTTCTGTTGGTCTTCAGGGAAATAAAAGGGTCTTTGCTTATTTGGAACAAATGTTTGTGTCCCCTATACACTGCATATAGATATTAGGGTTTGGGGCTATGAAAATATATATATATATATATATATATTAAAAAAATCATGCTGGCCTGATTGTTTACCTGTTTTTGCTAGTTACATTGAAGAGTATCAGAACTGAAAGAAGGGAGGGCAAAACAATTTCAACTGTGTATATAACAGCGCTCTCAGCATACCGTATTAGCATCCCCTTTTAGTCCCACATCAGCAGGACACCAAAATGCTCTTTTCTGGTGCAGAAAATGCTGTAAAAGGTTGGAACAATTATCTATGTTCTCTGATGCCCTTTCTCCTACAGAAAAGTACATCTGAGGCTTCTCAGTAGAGGGAATATGATGGATTAAGATTTTACAGCTCGTGTTCCCTTAAACAACAACAAAACAACCCAAAGTTGCTGACCTGTAGTGACACCTTTCTGTTTGCACTGGCAGTCTGGGGGCTCTTGCATTCCTCCCTCCGGCTCTTCTCCCCTGGTGTCACCCCTTCTCCTCACCCTACCTTCCCCTCCAGCCCCTTTTTGTCTGCTCCATGTGCACCTTTCTCCTCGGCAAGCATTGCTGGTGCTGGGAGTTGTGTGCATGCTCAGGGTTTTTCCCTCTCAGCTGGATGTTTTCTGTGAATCACCCATCTGATAGGCAGAGCCTTGGGCAACATGGTCTAGTGTGAGGTGTCCCTGCCCATGGCAGGGGTGTTGGGACTGTGTGATCTGAAGGTCGTTTCCAACCCAAACCATTCTATGATTCTGTGGTTCTGTGAATCAGGTGATGAGCTGGAGCGGACTGGAGCTGTGGGTCTCTTGGCTTCACCTTCTCCTTCCCACCAGAGCCTGCCCGCATCTTCCCCCTGCTCTGGGTGTTCTGAGTGACCCTGTGGAGCCCTCCGTTGCCTCCCCAGTGTTTCAGCTGTTCTTTTTTGCTATAGATGGATGATCAGAGTGTCAGCATTTTAGATATATTGTGAGGATGGAGAGGAGAGGGGGCTTTAAACTGTTGTGTTGGCAGTGATAATAAGGCCAGTTAAACGATCTTTTTGATACAAAGGCGATTACTGCTGAGAGTTCAGAGTAGGTGCTAGGAATTTCCTTTCCCTCTTATATTTCTTGTTGCCTCTTCACTTCTGTGCTCCACTTGTGCTTGAAAATGCCCCCTGAAATGTTGAAATTGACCTGGTGTCTCAAAATTTATCATTCAGAAGTTGGTGCTCAACTGGTCTGCTTGAAAAAACAGAGATGCCATGAGTGGGGAGTACAGCTTTGTTAGATGGCATGTATAATGTGATGTGAGCTGATTTTAAAAGCAATGAAACAACAGAAGAAGCCTGGTTTCCAACTATGAAGAGGACTGTTTCTCCATATTTGTTGTTTCAGGATTCCATTCTCAAGCTGATATTTGTGTGTCTTTCCCAGGCTTGTAAAGTTCTTGTGAAACGATCCATGTACTTTTTTGGCCATGTTGTCTACAGCCAAAGGAGAAATTTTTGGCATAATTTGAGGTGAATCTATTAGTGAAATGAGGTTCTTAAAAGAAGGGAAAAAAATCCCCCAACAAACCACCACTGACAAGAAAAACCACCCGAAAGTAAATGTTTTGTTATAAAAAGTTACTTAAGTTACTTCAGCTTTTAAATGTCTTAATAAATTGCCTTTGACATTTATTTCCATGTCAGATCCCCTGCAGAGATCTGAATGTGTTGAGTGGAGTTCAAGGATACAGAGGGGTGTTCTGCCGGCTTCCAGCTGGCTTTAAGAGACTTGTGGTAACCCTGTTGTAATGTAGATGGCCCTTTCCCTTTTTGATGGGCAGAATGATCCTCTGCCTATTCCTGCTATTACAACTTGTCATCTCCCTTGGGAGAGGCAGGGAGCCCCAGAACAGTGATGGATTTCTCTTTCCACTAGCCCTGCCATTGAATAAACTCATCAGCTTTCAAGTTGGTTTTTGGCACTGCTTCGGGGCTGCTGATAAGCAGTGCAGACGCCCTGGAGCTGGCCAGGGTTGTGAGCACAGCGCCCTAGGAATGTGGCTGTTCTACTTTTGTGGCCAGGCTGGGGCTTGGGGCAATTTGGCAGCATTTGTGGGGTGCAGAGCAGAAGTTGCTTGACTTGTAACCACAGACTTGTTCCTGAGATTGCTGGGGAGTGGTTTGCAGGGATGCTCTGGAATTAACTGCATGCTCAAGAGTCGGTTTGGAGCCTGGAGAGTTTGATAGCTGAGGCTTAGCTTCCTCCATCCCAGGTCCGGGCTGCCTTCTCCAGAAGGAACAGGACAGCAGCCCTGCTACAGCTGCTGCTGCTGTCAGTGGGCTTTTCCCTTTTTCTGGCTAGGAGAGGGTTGACTGTGATTGTTTTCTGCTCTTCTAAGAATCAGTGCTGCAGCATGGCCTTGTTCACCCAAACCAAATAAAATGCAGTCTTCCTACATCCACAGCTGCATCTGCACCCTGTGCATTGATGGGCCTATTGCAGAGTGAGGGTTGAGAGGAAAAGTGCTGATGCTGCTAGAGCTCCACAGAAGGAAGATTAGTAAGTCTTGGAGAGCCACTGCCAATTACACTTACTGGCAGAGAGGAGCACTTGGCTTCTTGCCTTTCTCAGCAAAGGTTTTTCTGGTGGGAAAAGGTTATTTCAGCAGTACCTGCAAGGTGCTAGAAACTTAAGCCATGATGGGGTTCAGGGTGATACTGTATTGCATAAACCAAAGGCTTAACTTCTATTTTGCCACATATGTGTGTGCATATAAAAAAAGGATCAGAGGAACCTTAAGAAGTGTTCCTTGCCCCAGATATCTGAGGATTTTACTGCAGTCGTAATTTTAATTCATGTATGTTTACAACAGCAATACTCAGACTTTCCTCCTGGGTATGTCTCCGAGGCTGACTTGGAAAACGAAGAAGATGCTGGTTGCTGCGGTGTTTCTAGGAATAGGGAAAGAGTTGTGTGGCGCAGAGACAAGATGGTTGGAAGGAGGCTGTCATTCACTCAGACTTTGTAGTTCTGCATCATCTGTTCTTTCATTACTTTCTAGCAGCTCCCCAGAAATGCTGCCTGGATAATACTGCATTCCTCCTGCTACAGCAGCAAGGGAGTTTGCTCCCTTGCATGAGCAGTGTTTTCATACAAGTTGTGGGGTTTTATAATAATAAACCTGATTTTTCCTGAGTGGTAATAAATTATGATGTCCATTGGTTTGGAATATAACAACAGAATTATGTAGGTACTTTAATATATTAAAGGTGTAATGTTACAGAACTACATTTTTAAATTGGGAACCAATTAACTATACTACCACACATTATGCAAAGCAGCTGGATAACTAATGAGACCACAGTCCATCCCTCCGTTTCAGATTCATCCTTGCTAGGATACTTATTGGCATCGTCCAGTAAAGATGAAATTGCTTCTTGGCCATGCAGCCTGCAGACTGCTTCTGGGGAAGTTTTCAGCAGCTTAGCACTAGGTACATACATGTAGTGAACAAGTGCTGGACTTCCTTTTTACCACTATGGTTGTTAGGACTTGCAGAGGACAGGTTTTAATTGAGAGAGTGGTGAAGATATCCTGGGATTTGTATGTTATAAGACATCAACTCATGTTCAAATAAGGTAAAAATGTGCTAGAACTGATGGGAACTGTATTGTGAATTTTCCTGAGGCGAAGGAAAGATGATGGTGTGTGTGTTACACATTATTTCGAACTCTCTTTTGCATATAAGAAACGAGTTGGCTTTTGCATTAAAGCTACAGCTCAGCAATCACTTCTCTTGATGTCAGGTTTTGCCCAAGCTGCTATTTACTTCTCTACCTCTGCATCTCTCAGATGTGCTCATACCAATGCTTGTGTGAATGTTGAATTGACAAGAGTGGGGATCTGCTCCATGCCAGCGTAGTTTTCATTCCCCAGGACTGAAGTTGTTTTCCATCTGTGGTACTCTGTGCAGCCCAATAAACAGATGTATCAGCATGACTGAGGGAGGTTATCCAAGGCAGCATTGTCTTTAAAATGGGATACTTCTTAAACTGAACTTTTATTGGCATGATATTTCCAGCACATGCTGTTGTATGGAAACCTTCTTAAAATGTCAGTCTTATGTCAGTGAGAAGAATGTATGAGAAGATTTGGAAATAGAGTATGGTTAGAATATGAAGAGTCAGAGTCTGTCCTCCCCTGGAGGTTTGTAGCATCATACTCACTAAATAATAGTTGTGGCCTCTTTTCCCTTTTTTTTCAGCTTCTCAGCAAAGATGCCTCCAAATGGGAAGGCCTTACATTTTCACCCATCAGTTCTGCATTTTGGAATGCAGTAAGTATCTTACATTATTGTTATTTTGATTAATAACAAAGCAGGGAGGGACAGCTACACTGGGCTACATTTGGGTAAAGAGCATTAGCTGACATCTTGTCTTCTTGAAAAGAAAGAGAAATAATAAGTAGTTGCCATGGAATTGAAACTGGGTTTCTTGCCTTGCAATGCTTTGTAAGTGAAAATCAGCATAATTCTCGAGAGGAGGAATAAGGAATAGGGAACCATCTGACATTCTGGGTACATCTCAGGTAATTCTGTGTGGATATCCAATCAGTTCTGCATTCTTGAGAAACTCCCTTCCTAGGGAAGTACCTGAAGGGTGCTTGTTGCTTCCTTTAACTTCTAAAGATAAAATCCAGAAAGTCCCAGGCAAAACATACTTGTAGAATCATAGAATCGTTAGGGTTGGAAAGGACCTTAAGATCATCAATTTCCAACCCCCCTGCCATAAGCAGGGACACCTCACACTAAACCATGTCACCCAAGGCTCTGTCCAGGCTGGACTTGAGCACCACCAGGGATGGAGCATTCACAACTTCCCTGAGCAACCCATTCCAGTGCCTCACCACCCTAACAGTAAAGAATTTCTTCCTTATATCCAATCTAAACTTCCCCTGTTTAAGTTTGAACCCGTTGCCCCTTGTCCTGTCACTACAGTCCCTAATGAAGAGCTCCTCCCCAGGATCCTTATAGGCCCCCTTCAGATACTGGAAGGCAGAATTTTTTGGTTTGGTCTTATGTTTTCCTCTAAGAAAACTTTAAGAATTATTCTTAAATGATAATCAGCCTTTGGTCTATCAGTAACCAAAGGAAACATGGTCGCCTTTTGAGTTAAGAGAGTGTTTCAGGGGATGCACAGAATGAATGTATAGGATGTATTAACTAAAACAGAAGCTTTGAGAGAATTGTTGCTTTAGTTGACAAACAAGGCTTTGGTTCCTGAAACTTCTTTATTCAAAACTTTGTGCATTATAAGTTTTCTTAAACTCCAGGTGACTCAAATGAGTTTTGGCTAACTGCACCTCTTACATCCCAGTGTTGCTTATTTGTAGATACCAAAGGACAAAATTTGTTTGGCATGTTTCCAAAGAAACATTGTTGCATATTAGTATGTTTTAGAGTGATTTGTGTTTGATGCTGTTTTGTGCATAGTCTGTGCTTATTAAGTGAATAATTTCTTTCTCTTTTTTCCCCCCCCTTCTGTAGATTACTGGGGTTACCCAGAGCTAAAATGCTGCATGCCTACAACCCTAGTAGAGATAGAGAAGTTGTAGTGAATTCAGTGTTTACAGCTACTAGACAGTTTCATGTGTCTCCTGCTCATAGCCGGGTGAGTGTTGATGTACTTTTGGAAACTATGTAATGGCCAAGTGCCAAGCCTTCATGCTTCCTTTGGCCTAAGCTTTTCATACTGTGTTCTCTCCTCGTGCTTTTTTGTAGGATCTCCAAGGTTGGGTTTTTTTTTCCTGTTTTGTTAGCTTTTTTTTTCCCTCACTTCTCCTTAGACTGGTAAAAGACATCCAAAACCTACAGTAGGAAATGTGTTTTACAGTAACAGAGAAGAAGAATTTTTCAGTGTTAAGGAGGAGGCTGTTTAACTCTCATTCTTCTCTGAGCAGCATTATGCAGTAATCTACAGGCATGTGGGTGTTTTACAGCCTTGAATTCTCAGTATTTTGAATGATCTTGCCTATTCCTCAAAACAACCTGCAGTGAAATGTTTTATGCATTTTGTATTGCAATTATGAGCATAATTACCTTATGATCTAAGACTTATTTTCACTCTGACTTTTTTTAACAGTGTATAATAATATAATGCATGTTAAGAATTAATTGCTGTGATCTCAGTTTGATGTAGCCCATATTTTATCCTCTGCTGATGTGCAAAGGGTTTTTATTATGCTTTCATCTGATTTGTGCTTTTACGATGACTGAATGGGTGTTACTGTGCAGACATGAACGTCATTGTTCTTTCAGTTAGACCGATTTGGTTACTAATTGTGTTGCCTCAGTTCAGCCTTGACTCATTCAACTGTGTATCACGGGGGGGATTGATTCAGTTTGTAATAGGTATCTGTATGGGGGAAGAATTTTTATGCATGCAGAGGCACAAAAAAAGCATTATTAACTTCTCGAACACAAACAAGTCTTGACTGACGAGGCCCGAGCTAGCTGACAAACTCCAGCCATAATATGGCGAGTTGCTGCATGGTCTCAGTTCTTCTCTGAAGTAAGAATTGAGAGCTGTGGGCAGCAGAAACTTCTCAGGGCTGAGATTTGCATAATAGGATCTACAGACACGAGTGTACGTGTGGAGATGTCTGTTGGGCCATGTGACTGAATGGTGAGTGTTGTGATCACTGGCACCGAGCAAGAAAACTTCTTTGTGGTCTCTGCAGGTGATTCCTACGATGGGAAAAATCTCTTTCAGAGTACTCTTCCTGCCAACAGAAGAAGGCAGTGTTGAAAGCTCGTTATTTATAAATACCTCATCTCATGGAGTACTTTCATATCAGGTAAATACTCGTCTTTTTAGCTTGAGTTTTGGATTTACTTGTGTTTTAAGAAGTGATTTTCATACATGCAGATCTTACAGACTTTCAAAGTTCATTGAATTCCTGATACAAATCAGGTGGGGTAATGTTTACAATTCGCCCTGTATACCAGATCTCGCTAGTCTCATGGTCACTCATACATCTATCTATATGATTAAAATTACTACTGTTACTGCGGCTATTTGCAGTACTAAAACAAAGTGTATTTGTGTATGTGTACTTAAAAGATCATGGTCTTACTAGTTGGCTTCATATAATACTACAGTCTAGACTGCACTGTGCTGGAATGCATTTGTCATGAAAAACCTATTAGGAAATACTTTAGGTGGTTTTCAGCTACTCTGTGGGATTTTATGTAAACACAGTGGGGATGTAGCACAGGGTGAGAGGTTTAGGCCCTTAAAACAGGAAAGTCAAAGTAATGGTTGTGCATTAAAGCCATCTATTGTCTGATTAATCACTGATTGCAAGCAAGTCTTAAGCTTTTTCATTTTTATGAGGGACATTTTATACTCCAAATTCTTTGTTTTTATTAATTTGTTAAAGAAAAAAATCTGTCTCTGAAGTCAGTGATTTACAGTGCCAGCTTTAGTCAACCACTCAGGTATTCCATTCCCATACTTAGATATTGTGCTGGAAAACAAAGCTCCTTAAATTGAAGCATAGGTGATTTCAATTGAAATACCTGTTTTTTAATACATACGCTGCATTTATCTACTGTTTATTAGAGGAAATGCTACATTTGGCAGGAACTTTTCATCAAGGTTTAGGGAAGAGTGCATTATAGAGTGAGTGACCTTTTCTTTTTGATGTCTCTCCTCTCCTTGCACTCACTCTTGACTCCTTGATTTATTGACCTGCCTGATCAGCTCAGGCAGAGCCTTTTATCAAATAAGTCATGGGGAAGCAGCTGTCAGTGCTACCAGAAAATCAGTTTGTCTCCTGTTGGACTGCTGGTAAAATCACTAATGGACTGATTTTCATTGGCAGTTTCACCAGCCACTTGAAACAGAAGAAGTAGCTGCTTATGATTTCAGCTTGCATTAGGTTTAAGAGTTTCAAAATAGGGCATTACTTGAGTGGTTACAGTGCGTTTGACAGCCCCAAAGTCTTGAAATATGTGTGGTGTTCCTAATGCACTTATGCAAGAGTATGTACAGAAGATTCACCCAAATGCAGTAGAAGTACCATTATAGTAAAATGTACTTTGTAAATGCCTCCTTAAAAAAAGGAAGCCTTATTCTCTTTGTTCCGATATTTTCTATGTAGTCAGAGATCTTCAGCGAACATAGAATGCATTGTATTATCCACTTAAAAATGGGGATTTTTTTCGTTATAAGAAGCAAAAAAAAAATAATCTTTGTATACAAGTGAAAAACTCCAAGATAATTTTCTTAAATTCTAATGATTTTATTCCCTTCCCATTATCTTGCTTCTTATTGTCATAAACTAATCTTGGTGGAGCAGAACATGAGTGCAGTAAAAACACTCAACTTGCAAATTTTAATAGTGCTCTGAAAACTGTAGAATTTAATAATAAAATGATCAGAAATTATTTTACTCATTTTATAAGGCAAGGCCATTGAATTAAAAATGAAATTGGACTAGTAACAAAATTTTCCCAGAAATAGCTGCACTGCCAAATGGTGATACATGTATTGTAATTGTCATAAAAATAGTAAGTTTAGATACTTTTTATTTGAGAACACCTGATGCTCTGCTGGTTAGCACTTTGTTTTGTGTTTGTAATAGTGCCTGAATGTGTGAACATGCTAAAGTGCCATTTATGTGTACAGTTACTTTCCACATTGGAACTTACGTAAGTTCTCTTTCAAAAGAACTAATGTGAAAACCAGATCTGTTTCTTTGGAAGATTGTTATTATTAAAAAAGTGGTTTTGTAAGTTACTGTGATAACTGAACTACTAGATGTTAATGTTAAAATGTTTAATGTTATGTTAATGTTAAATGTTAATGTTAAAATGTTAATATTAAAACCTTTTGTTTTTAACACCAGGTTTTTGGAACAGGAACTCTGATGTCATCTCCAGAAGAACCTAGAATGCAGCTACCAAACACCTACTTATTGCTTCCACACATTCAAAGCATCCGGGCATCACACACACTGGTACAGTATATATTTCAAATGGAGATGGAACATAAACCTTCTTAAGCATGAAAAGGGTTTTGTCCTCAGGTTGCTGGAATGCAAGGAACATTAACAGAGTCCACATATCAGTGATAACGGCAGGAAGGAGGTTGTGAGATACAGGGCTACTGTGATCAGCTGGTAGTCTGGTTTTCTGAGAAGTCTTTGGCATTTAAACTATTCCTACTTGTTCTTGTTCATGTGCCTGTGGCGTGCTGTCCTCTCAGTTGTGCCAACAGAATTATTTGTGAGGCCCTGCTCTGAGCTAGACTGTAGGATTGACCTGTCCTTAAAAAAATAAACTTCGTATTATAAAGGCAGGGAGGAGGGCTGTTTTGGTTTGTTCTGGTTTTTACTTCAGACCTGTTCCCCATGCCAGTTCACAGCAGGGCTGTGCCAACGTTTTGCCACAGTTAAAAAGTGTGACATACTGTGTGGATAAGAATGGGAGGTGGGAGTCAGGTTGCAGTATCCCCTCCTGCTCATATTGGTGCTGAAAATAATCAGGCTTGCTTACCTCAGCTTGACTGAAGCAGAGAGCTCTGAAGAACACAGCAAGGTGGATTTAAGAGGTATATCTGTTTCAGTTGAAAGAAGTTTTAACAATTTCTGTCATTCGATTGCAGTTGCAGGTATTTTCATAATCTTAAAGGCCATACAGAACCTTTCAGGTGAATAAGGAAAAAATGATCTTTCAAATTTTGTTTTGTATTATACACAGATTTAGTTTTTTTCAAAAACATATTTAGAATATCTTAGCATGTACCAGAATTTAATCTTCTGTCTGTATGTGAGCTGTGTTGATTGCCTTCATGATGTCGTTTTCTGTACCTGTGAAAAATTCTCAGTTTAGGTAATATTTTTCAGTCTGCTGCATATATGTTAGGTCAGTCTTACCTCTACCTGAGGATAATGCACAATTTCCTTCTCTTCTTTTCTTTTAGTTTGTACCAGTCTCTTTGTTGTAATCACACAGGTGTGCTTGCTTGTGAGTGTACACATACTCTTGCAAAGGAACCAAAAGGCTTCAGGTTTTGTGGTTTGGGATGCAAAAGGTAGAAGTAAGAAGGCTTTTATTGGATGCTGTTAATGATGTGTCTCTGCATCTTCATGTCTAGCTCAATGAGGGATTGTCAGCTACTGTGTGAAGTTTGCATGCAGACTGCTGCTTCACAGTTCTGTCTCAATTCCTGAGTAGAGAAGTTTTGAGAAGCACTTGATATTGTCCTTAATGTATCATGAGGAACATCTATTTGGGCGTAATTTTCCTGTAATTGAGGAATTCGTCTTCAGTTCGCAAGTACTGATTTGGACAGAAATGCTGCAGCAGTGGAAGCATCTCCTCAGCTGAACGTGGTAGACAAGATCTGTGTAATACTGAAGGGGACCTTATAGGTCAAGTTTGGGTTCCATTTAGAAAAATCATAGAATGGTTAGAGTTGGAAGGGACCTTAAAGCTCATCTGGTTCCAACCCCCCTGCCGTGGGCAAGGGACACCTTCCAGTAGATCTGGACTCAAAAACCCGTTCAACCTGGCTTTGAACACTGCCAGTGATGGGGCAGCCACAGCTTCTCTGGGCAACCTGTGCCAGCGCCTCACCAGCCTCACAGGGAAGAATTTTTTCCTAATATCTAATCTGACTTTCCCATCTGTCAGTTTAAAGCCATTCCCCCTTGTCCTGTCACTACATGCCCTTGTAAAAAGGTCTCCAGATTTCCTGTAGGCTCCCTTCAAGTATTGGAAGGCTGCTGTGCGGTCTCCCTGGAGCTTTCCTTTCTCCAGGCTGAACAAACCCCAACTCTCTTAGCCTGTCTTCAGACAGCTGTCCAGAAATACTTCTTTCAATTAACTCTCCTAATATTCTGATCCAGATACCATACAAATTGATATGATTCTGGTTTGTCCAGTTTATATTATAGGCTCAGAAGCTGTGAAGAAGAGAGGTATATGAGGTTTGAGTGAATGACTACATGTGGGAAGATACAAAGCTATTAAACACACAGTGGAGGTCTGTAGTGAAGAAGCATTTGAAACAAACCAGTCATACTCACTTAACTGTGTATGTTTGCTTTCCCCTGTTTATTTTCACTGAGGTAAAATACCACTGTAAGTTCAGGATAGCATAAGCCTCATTTACACATCTCTTGTCATCTTGGGATGCATGAGTTGTCACCTTGGGCAGCAGTGTCTAGTTTGATACACAATAGGTATCCTTCCCTCTGAAGTCTACTGCTTGGAAACCTGTGAGAGAGCTTACTCACTGAGTGCTGCATGGTGTGTGTCTGGTTTTTTGCCTCTGTGTCTACTGTTTTAAAGGTGGTTGTGTTTAAGCTGTTTGGTAATACTTCCTTGATCATAAAGGCCTTGATAAGAAAGTAACATCACTTAATCCCATCATGTGCTCGGTAAAGTGGCTTCTCAGAACTGCTGGAGGCACTGTTACCATAACCCCAAATACCTGTTCTTATTCCTTTGATGGTTAGAGACCTACACTTGACTTCCAATGTAAATTGCTTTGTGGATGGTTTATATTTGTTAAGATACACATTTAGTTTATATAACTTCTGCTGCTGTCGTGGTATAAACCCAGGAGCATTTGCAGGTATCATTGCATGTTTACCTTACCAAGCTGAACAGTCTATGCTCTGCAGTATTTGCTTCAGTCCATTTCTTAACCAATTTGACAAACCCTTTCTGCAGCTTCTCCGGTCTGTAAAAGTTCGTTCCAAGGTGATTGACTAGAACTGTGCATAGGGATATGGATGAAATTTTGTCTACAGAGCGTTTATGTTTGAAATTTGATGTATCTGTGGGAATTATAGATGAAAGTTTACCTCTATAGTAGTATTTCCATTGGAAATATAGTTTATGTTTGCATTTTTTTTTTTTTGTGGAAGATAAACTTCTGTTGATTTTGTGGCTTGTTCTTATCCTTTAATAGACAAAGGCTTTTCTTTTTTCTTCATCATTCCCCCAGTTTTTTTTTTAGCAGAAACTCCTGAGATTAATAAGGAAAGAAAAAGAAAGACAAAGTTGCCTTCTCTGCTGTTGAATTTCACTCTCTTTCTGTTACTCTCTTCAAAGTTTCAGCTTCTGAACGGTTCAGGATGAGCATGCTCTGGCTGTGGTCCTGGATCCCAGGATTTCTGGGCTCCTGGCTCACTCAGTTGGGAGGAAAGAAGACCTGTCTCCCAACACTCTGAATTCACAGTATGTCCACGTGGCCATTCAGCAGTGGCTAGTTACCACTAAGCAGTAACAGATGGTGGAGCACATATAGGTCATCTTTGTTTATCCAACTTCTGAATGTAGTCTTTGCTCCAGTTATCTGGGCTTTGGCATTGGTTAGTATTTGGATGGCACTGACAGGGCAGCTACATCACTGCCTCCACAGAGTTCAAAATGCTGTACAAACACACTGGAAATGTCAATGGAGGAGTGACCTGCAAGGTGGAGCATCTTATCGTAGGAGACACAGGCATCACTTTGCTGACTTCCAGAGGAGTTCAGACTTTATGAACCAATGTAACGTTGCAAATACTGGCAGGAATCCAAGACTTTAAGCTATGTTTTGTGCCAGTAGAGAGAAGATCAGAGAAGCAAGTATGTGCAAGTGTGGTGCTTGGGTGTGGAGAAAGAAGGTAGTTGGACAGTAGAGTTTTCTTGGTGTGCCAGCCTGATAACTGCCTGCAAAAAACCGATGAAACCCTGCTGAATCATTATTACAGGTACAGTGAGTTAACACCATTCAGAGTGGAAAAAGCTCTTTAGGGCCAGGACTAGTCCAGGACAGAAACTTTGAAGTATCAGCCTGCAGGAAGAAGGGGAGGCTTGTTCAATGCTTGCTCTTTTTTGATTATAATGTAGCCAAACTCCAGGAAGTGGTTTGAACTCCACCGTCCCGATCGTGATGCAAGAACATCTCTGTGAAAATCTTGTTTAGAGCCATTGACAGCCACCTAAGGCAGAATAAGGAATTCTTTCCCTAAAAGTGACCCTGGGTCTGTGGTTGCTCGGTGGCTTTTGAGCTGGCCCGTGCCAGCTGTCCTGTGGGTGTTCTGTCTCTCTTTTGGTGGATGAATTATTTCCTAAGTAGTTGCCTACTATAGTGTCCCCCAGTGGGAATCCTAGACCTTTGCCAGGAGAGCGGGGCTCCTTGCAGATCAGATGGTACAGGTTTTCAGGGTTTTTGTTTTTTTCTTGACAGAGGCCTATATTTCTTTAAAATTGAAGTGTAAGAACTTGCCAAAACTGGCAAGAATTTAGTTTGTGTGGCGAAAGAAATCAGACTTCTCTACGCAGCTCCCATTGGATTTGTGCGTGCTGAGCGTGTATGTATGCGCAAGTATATATGCTTGCATATACA
Source organism: Loriculus beryllinus (assembly GCA_039877255.1). Lineage (NCBI taxonomy): Eukaryota > Metazoa > Chordata > Aves > Psittaciformes > Psittacidae > Loriculus > Loriculus beryllinus. The sequence continues at coordinate 16,474 of JBCJKH010057971.1, forward strand.
AAATAGAGGTACCAGGTAATGATGTGGCAGTGGTTGTACTGCTTTGCCTGCTTTTGCCATGCCTCTCTGTTGCAGTTCTCTGGTACAAACATATGCTGCATAACTGAGCTCCCTGCTCTGATTCATTGGCACTGATATTTACAGTGTAAACAGGGTGCTTGTGCTGCTGGGTGGACATGATCCTGGGTTTGTCTTGGAAACTCAGCCTCTCACAGTGTTCTCTTCACAGATGCTTTATCTTTGCTTTATGGTTAACACAGCTGTCCTACCAGTGCTGTAAGATAGTGGGCATGACAGTTATGCATCTGTTGTCTGCCTTAGATAAATTAAACCCCTTTTCCTTTTCTGAAGATAACTTCTCAAAGGGGGGGAAGGAGTGTGTGTGTGTGGCAATCATGCAGAAAACAGATCAACATCAGATCCACCCCAGCTGCATTTTTTTCATCTTTGTGTGGTGCATTAGCAGTTTCAATTTTAAGGTGACAGTAGTTTTTCATAAAAAAAAAGAAAAGTTTGGAAAAATGATTTAGCTTTTTTAATAGGGGTGTGGGGTCTCAAACTTCTTTAAACTGCAGTGGCATTGAATAAAGGCTAACAACTCATTATGTAGGACTGGGAAAGTGGTAGTGTTCTCTCAAGAGTCAGTGAGAAAGGAAGCCTAAGCATCAAGGTTTATCTGACGAGAAAAGTAGGCCCAAAATTGCTCTCTGTGTAGTGATACTGCCTGATTAAAACTACACAAGCAGTCATGGCTGTGAGAGGTTAGTAAGTGGTTCATGTTTTGGAATCGAATGGGGTTCTATTTCTGCTCTTAAAATTTGATGAGGGCAAAAGCATTTGTAAAAAGAAGAGTTGCAGAGGTTCATGTTCCACTAAGAGCTGCAATGGGGACAGGGTTTGGAATGTGGATCACCACCTTTGCAGAGGTTACATCGCCCTCTTGTGTGAAGCCCCAGTCATTTTGGTATGAAGTTTGTTTGAATCGAGAATGCAGAATGTCTGTATGTTGGCTTCCTTTTGATTGTGCTTGTGTAAAACTGGACCCCATGAGATGCCACGCATGTGGTAAATCTCATTTCTGCTCAGGTGCACCCTGCCCTTTTCTGCCTGTCCCAGGGAGATGCAAAATAGGGTGCTGGATACTGAAAAAGCTTGTATTCACAGTTTAGCTTTTCAGCATTATTGACATTATATAGACATAATGTAATATTGACATAATATATAGTAATGATAATTGCTATAAATATATAATTATAATTATTATAAATATAATAATATCATATTGACATATTGACATTGTCAATAATTAGTGTTACTGACATTCTTTAAAGTCAGTTGCATTGACACGTGTAGAAAGTTGAACCTGCAGATACCCCACTCAGATATTTAGTTAAGTATCATAAGAGAAAGTGGAGAGAGTTCCATGTAAGTCTCAAAATCACTAGTTAGTTTTGCTGTAATTAAGGCTCTGATAGAGTGACAGGTCAGTCATTCTAATTTATTTTAGTTTTTAATTTAGTATCAAGATATCCTGGCTGAGCAGTTTGTGTAAGTAATTTGGGAAGTCTGGGTTTCCAAAGAGCTTTCATGAACTATACTGGGCTTTGTCGGTGCTGTTGCCGCGTTAGATTTATGAGTGCTTTACAAGCTGACACAGTAAGTGTCATCTTCTCTTTCCAAATGAACAAAAAGGCAAAACAAGTATTTTCTGTCTGTCCATTTTGGCATGAAGCCTATGTATCAGACCATGTTCAAGAAGCACTATGTTGTTGGGGTAGCAACTCTATTCTAGTATCTAATCAGCAACAAAAATACACAGAAAACAAGGAAAGATGCTTTTATATTACACAGAAAAGGCTCTCTTGAATTCAGTTTTTATTGAAACATGAAAGTTTACAAGCATTGCTCCTGTTGATGCTGTATAAATATTTAATATTCATGTAGAATAATAGTTTGATGAGTAAGCAGGTATTGACAGAGTTCCTGAGAATTGGAGATTGATTATTCACCTACTGTATAGACCAATTATATTTATTTTTTTAAGTTTTCCTATGTTTCTGTGTCACGCATATGTGGAAACAGTCCTGTTATTGTGGTGTGTGAATAGAATTTGAAGCACATTTGAATCAGATGATTGATGTTGTCTTCACTTTCCTTTCTTACAGGCAGAAACTACGAATGCCAGTCTTTTACGTGTTCACCTTGAATGCAGTTTACCTAATAATGCATATCAGCAAATTAAGGTGTGTTTTATTATGATTTTATACCTATTTAAGTCTTATTTCATTTGTAGTTTAGAGGGGCACTTTCCACAGCTCTAGAAGTTTTAGCAACAATGCAATATCCAGTGTCTTAGTTTAAGGGGAAATTGTGCTTTTACTTATGCCTTTATAAAACTGTACACTGTGGTATACATGAAATGTCACATACATTATGCTGTAACCTTTAGAAGAGGGGAGATGGAAAAAGACATCAAATACCTCCATGGCCACCCTCCCCAAAGACCAAACCAGCAGGCTAAGTGTTTTAATGTGTACATGTTATATTACTTCTATGAGGTACAAAAGTGATTAGATGCCTGTAATTCCCTTCTGCAGAAGCATTTCACAAGTTTCTGGTTCACACTGACAAGAAATAAATGAGCTGGGAAGCTGAAGTCTGGGCTCTGTGCTCCAGAGGCTTTGAAGGTGGCTTTGGCATTGGGCAGAGCTGAGGAGGGGTGAGCTTGTTACCAGAAAAGCCCCCTCCAAAACCTCTGAGCATTCAGGACAGTAGGTTTTTCCATCCTCCTAGGCAGTGCTATCTGATTCTCCTCTTTCCTTCTCTCTTTAAATGTTCTTACACAGTAAATGGGTATTGGTTCACAGT
>JBCJKH010057972.1:7971-20240 GCA_039877255.1 Loriculus beryllinus
TTCTTTCCATTTGCCCTCAATATAATGCCCTTCAGTTGCAAGCTCCTTATATTTATGTATTACAGGGCAGAAGAAATGACCTAGCAATAGAGACAACATGGTTCATTAATATCTTTCTAAATAGAATAATCCATTATTAGGATTTGTGGTACCAGATAAACCATTACACATGCTCAATGGGAAAATTATGGTCCTAAAAGTATTTCTGATTTCAGAAAATAGCTTAAATTTTAACCCAGAAATTAATGTACCCCCAGTTTCATATCAGAAGGAGCAATTTGCTATTGCTGTGCCAATGTTACCACCATGAACATGCAGGAGTAAGGCAGGAATCTGGTAGATATTAACAGTGCTACTCATTGAAGTAAGGCTGCACAGGTGAGTTTTCAGGAACTCAGTAAAACTTTAGCTCTCTAAGCTGAAGAGCTAAGAGATCCTGAAAACATCACTGTATTTGCATGAAAAACCACCAAGTGTCTGCAGATAACACAGACTTTGAAAGGCAGTTGCCCCAGCTATGGGGATAAATAAGTACATAAAACCAAAACATTATTTTTCCATGTCACTTCTAGGCATAGACTCATAATAACCTGTGCTAAAATCTGTTCTGCGAGTTACCTTTGAAACAAGCCCATGTGAAGTAAGTATAATGGGCCATTTCTTAATAGCTACATGGTAGGTGGGATAGCACAGCCTAAGAAGTTCTCACAGACTCTTCAGAGCAGGCATGCATAGGGAAGAGAAAGGAAGAGTAGCAATACCCCCTCCCAATATCCCCTCATCAGCAAGTTGAGAGTAGCTTCTCCAAGATAAATTATTACAGCAAATTAACTCTCTGTATGTCAGGCCAAAGAAGGGAAGATAGAGCAAAATGCAGACACATTCAAAAGGCAGATTCTATATGTCCATACTGACCGAGGTGTGGGGCTGAAGCATGTGTGTAGGTAGACCAGAATCAGTTCCATTATCAGAGCCACATAGTCATCATGATGCCCTTAAGCATGAAGTGCCAGCTTATCCACAGCCCTGGGCAAGTATTCAAGCAGCTACCCATGCTGGAAGCCCTGCAGCTGCAGCTCTCCAGCCTTCATTCACTGGTACACAGAGCCTATATGTGCTTCTGTTTACAGCACAAACATCCTCTCAGATCTCTCTTCCCCATCAGTTCATGGTGCAGGAAAATGAGTGTTTACAGTGCATTTACAGCAGTGCCCCATATGATCAGACTTCTCAAATCATGATGTGAAGTCAAGTAACAGCAGTGGAGAAATGATAACTGGATATCCTTTGTAGCTGATGTAAGAAACATTGCTATTGTCTTTTTGATGCAAAGAATTACTAAGGGAAAACAAAAGAACAAAAAATAAAAGGTAAAAAAAAAAAGAAACCCAAACCAAATTAAACCTCCTACTTCTCAGAGGTGGAATTCTATTTCCAATTGCTGTAATACCTTTTTTTGTGTGTACTTACAGAGAGGTAAATTGTCCTTCTTTCCATCCTGTTATGACAGGACTGCTGAATGGCAGCATGCAGCATTTAAAATCAGCATTTCAAAGCCTCAGCTATTCCTGGAACAGCTATTCCTATTACTTCACTTCTTATCTGCACCAAATCAAAACACCGCTAGTTTATTTGAAGAGTTTCTCAGCTGATTACATCTGAGCCTCCAAAAACTTCATCTAAGAAAACAGTTTCCAACTATAAACATGAAGGAGGCCTTGAATTCCTACGTAATCATAAATAGTAATGTTCAAAGAGTTTGGGGTTTTTTTGTGGGCTTTTTCTTCTTCTTCTTTGTGTGCTTTGGATGAGTTTCATCTTCCAGCCTCCTAATAAAAACCATCACGAGGTTGAAGCCCTGTCCTTATGACAAAGTGCATCCACAGCCATCTCTTTTCCATGGGTCAGGTCTGCTCATCTGTCCAATCCCCTCCCAACTTCTCTCCTTCACAGGGGCTGCCTGTAGTCTATCTCGGTATCTGGGGAGGAGGGCATAGCGGGCTGGTCAGGTTGGCATGCTCCACAGAGGCCCTCATGTTGGAAAGCCACATGCCAATGGAACCAATGGACCCAGGATTACAGCTCTACTTCCCATTTTGATTCATCTTTTTTAGAGTCAATCCCAAACACACAAAGAATTTAAAGGACCACCACAAAGAACTGACAAAGATATTTTCACCCTTTTCTCTAAGTTCAGAATAGAAAACGTTTGCCTCCAAATCACTAATCTAAGACCTCACAGCTCTCTTGCTCTACTCTACTGTCACTTTTACCCTGTGTGTAAATATTTATTTCATAACCTGTCACATCAGCTAACCAGCAAATCACTCCCCTCGGGTTGCAGCTCACCAAGTGACAGGTTGCCAACAAGTGATTAACATTCACCATCTTCCCTCCTAGAGAAAGAAGCAGCAGTTTCCCCTGGCTGCTGTCCCAAAAGGCAGCATTTCTCACAACGACATTTAGTTCAAAATGCCAGCGCTGTTCAAACAATTCACTTTGCTCAGCTAACAGTTCCTTACAGACAGTCATTCTCTGTAATGAAACTTGGTTTTAGTGGACTGTTTGAAAAATACAGCTATGTGGTTCAGTTAAATTGTCTGAAGTTTGCTACTCCACCAGCCAGTGGACTTTACATGTGGCTTCTTCAGAGGACTTGGATCAAATTTAAGCATACACAGCTTGGGAATGTGCTCAGCTGAAATTTTTCCTTGGGATCTTCAGGGCCTAGATTCTTTGAAATGTTCAGACTAATTACATGGGCAAAAACCACTCTGCATCCCACTGTGAAACTATTTCCTTTGTTGTCTCATTAAAACAATATAAAAAGCTCAGGCCATGACAGCCATTTGAAAAGACCTGATTTTTGTCTGAAAGAATAAAAAGTATTCTCTTACTCCTAAAATAGGAACATGATCCTTGACAAGAGGAAAAGTTTACAAGAGGGAATAAGGAAAAGCGTTATCTGAATGATCTTGAGGATCTTGTTTCCCCACCACAGGTTGGCATGAGGAAGAGGAGGCATGTACTCCACAGAGGTTACTTTACTCAAAATTTATGAATGGGTTTTTCTAAAAGATACAATGCTCACCGTGACTGAGTAAACTCAGAAATCCAGGCATTCTGCCAGCATCCTTACCCTCGCCTTGCCATGTCACCAATACAGTGACAGAACAGGCTGCTGGTCATTCTGATGCTCCCAGATTATCTTCCTGCAACAACAGAGTCCCTATTTACTGCGCATTACATTCACTTTGGGACAGCTCTGTATGTGTGGCTGACCAAGGTGATCTGTATGTGATCACCAAGGTGCTGCTCCAAGACCAAATGAATTCCCTCCAGCAACCAATCATATCTTATCTTGCAATCAGTGCACTGCAGTCCATTACAGTTAATCAATGCTGGAGCATCTTCTGTATCCAAAAAGATAAGTAAGCCCATTTTTCAACATTAACTGAAACTATTTGCTTTTCAGAGTGATTTCACTTCAAAAATAAAAAAAAAAAAACTATTAGGATTATATACTGCTTTCTCTGTGATTCTCCCTTTCTCTACTGACAGGGAGGTAGTCTGTCATTGTGTAACATGCTTTGCCATCAGTTACATGCAGAGAGGATCCCGCTTTAGTGGTTTGCCAGTGGCTTTTTTTTTCTTCTAGCTTAAGAATCCAATTGCTCATTTTAGTCAGGTTCATCACAGTAAATGAAAAAGTAGCAGAGCTTTATCTATGACACCATACAGGGGCCCTGTCCTAGCTTTGCTGTTAATTGAGGCAACTCCTGAGTAGCTTTGCCTCATACCCAGTGTCAGCTGCCTTTGAGGTTGAGCTGACAGCAAAAATAGAGCTGGTATGTGACCAGCACTTGGATATTTCCCCTTCCTCAACCAGTGCCTGATTATACAAGGCTCTGAGGGATGTGGCTGTACAGCTAACAATCTGTGAAAGCAGATTTCCCCAGCGGTTCCTTCCAAGCAGCAAAAAAAGTGTCAGATGAGGACAGAAGCTGGCATTATGCTACTGGCATAACTGAATCACAACAGGAGCTCTGTTGTTAACCATTTAACAGTCTAAGCGCATTGTACAGCACTGTCCTGTCTGGTTTCTGCCCAGCGTTATTCCTATTATACTCAAAACCAGGTCCTTTCCTGACTGTGGTCTCTGCAGACAACTGCGAACTCTGAAAATTCATCAGTTGGCCTTTCAGAAGGTGAAGGTTTGAATTACCATGACCCTTTCATTGTTGAGCTTCTTGTGCTAGTAGGTGGCATAAGAAAAGGTTTCTTTTGCACACTGCTCATCACACTTGTATCAAACCTTCCTGGGGTTATGCTGACAGCATGGTGACACAAGCTGACAACAGCCATCATAGCCCAGGGGTAGGCAGTAAGTTCCGGCCTCCCAGAGACAAGTTTCTCTTCCCCAGTGTCATCTTCTGGGACCTGCTTGGCAGCTCCACTCATTTAATGTCTGCCTGCTCATCTGCTGTGCCCCTCTATGCTATTCTGCTTCTCTGTCTTCCTCTTGCTTCAATTGGTTGCCTCTACCTTCTCTTTTTGTTCTTTGCTGTCCAACTCCATAACACATTTTCCTTTCAGCCTCCATCACACATCCAAATACTCTTTAACAGCACAAATAATACCTTTCCTTCCACTTAGGACATTAAAGACAGTGAAATCCTAACTTGACCTGTCTGGGTGCTAGTAGAGGAGCTCATCTTCAGCAGTCACTACCCATACCATGAACACCCTCCAGGAAGCACTGCAGGTTCCCCATAGTTGCACTGCCTGGCAAAAGACCTCCTCAGGGCAAAAGAAGGAAAACACTAATGAAATGCCTCTCCTGTCATCAGTTCTCCGTTAAATGCATCCCATAACTTGATAGGGTAAATTAACTGTGACATTCAGGGGGAGATGAGGCAAACTTAAGGCAAATTCTCTTGTCATTGTTAATTTGGAGACCTCTGTTGGTTTCAGGAAGGATTATTCTATCATTCTGCCAATAAATCTGACAAGAAACATGTCATGCTCTCCTTTTCCAACCCCACCCTAGTTTACAATTATATTGGTCTCATTATTTCCACAGTATTATTACTTAGTGCATTGTGTTACCTCCAGCCACAGCAAGATTAAAGGTAGTAAGAATCTTAACATTACATTTCATTACTCTTGTTGGTTTAAGTTAGCTACAGAATATTGTTATAGTTTTTATACAGTACAGAAAACCAAGTTGCACTCTTATTATTCCTTTTAACTAATCCATGCCTTTATAGGCAGCAGATAGCAAAATTAATGCCTGTTCTCATAATATTTCATGATCTTGAGCATCAAAAATTCCTTGGTCACTGAATCAATCAGGATTCATTGACTCTTATTAGCAGTTAACAGGGCACGGTGCTCTTCAAGCAGACATTCCTAATGAGGCTTTGACTCTCTGAAATGATGCTAGATAGCCAGGAAGTAATTTAACTTAACATGCAGAACGTGGTTTGCAGGAACTAAGAAACGAATACATTTATTTTCTTCAATGCACTGATGTGGAATATCAGCCAAAGTCCCCATAGCACATAACTTTAAAATATGATGTCCTAGCTCCATCACTTTCATACAATCCCTTTCATTATACAGCTGTGTTTCAGGTAGATAGAAAGACAGGTAAGCTCTCTGATCATCCTCTGACACAAGGCATGAGAAAATTTAGGGCCTGTAAATTTGGAAGAATATTTTTAGAAAACACAATTCTCTAGTTGGAACATTCCCACTGTCAATTTAAGTGGATTCTGTATGTGATAACAGGCACATCTTCATATACAGTTATATGCACAGTTGCACATACACAGACTGTCATGAAAAGCCCTGAACAACCTCACTGGAAACTTTAAAAACAAACAACTGCCCTGTATAGAAGCCCATGCAACTGTCATTGAAACACAACATTAATATAGGACATTTCAAATATGTTTTATGTTCTTCTACTCATAAAGTTTAAGCAGCAAATTAATTTATCTCACTTGTGAGAGCAGCATCACCAGCTCCAGTGGTAGTCAGCAGCACAAAGCAAACAAGTTTAGAATACCTGCATGCACTATGCATCTCAGAAGATGCATTTCAGAAATAATTGCTCTCTTGAAAGAGTTAAGAGCCCCTGTTCCCTTCTAAATGTAGCTCAGTAAAAACATCGCTCTCTCTCTCATTAACAAAGATGGTTCAGGAATTGCAAAGTCATTTTAAATTCTAATTCAAAGTAATTTGATTTGCAGGAAATAGCACTTATTTATTCGTGCAAATGCCTCTGCTAGGTGTGGCTGGACTAATGCACAATCCAGAAAGTAGGCAAGAACACACCCTTAAGTACGCCTCAGTCAGTCTCTGATCTCTTTCATGACACTAAGTAAAACAATTTATCTTTTTTCTGCAAATCACTGCCCACTGGAAGTAATTTCCATGTAGAATTTTAAATCCAAGCTGTAGCTCAACTTAAGCAATAACATTACTCCAGCCAGTTTCAACTACTGTTTACAGACTTACAGCCAACGTGCACACTGTGACAGTCCAGACTTGCTGGTCTGTGTTTCACAAGGCCTGGCTCTTCCTGACATCTCAATTTCACCTCCAGACCATGAAGAACACTTCCTTCTGATCACTGACATGTCTGAAGGTATGGATTTATGAACCTCAGGACCCAAATGTTCAGATACAAGGGATCAAGTCAGACAAAAGTCACCTTGTTTGAGAAGTCCTGCCTAAAGCAGTGGTTTGACAAATGAAAACAGTGCCTTTTCCATGAGGAGAGGCCGTCCCTGCTGAGCTCAGACAGGGCTTTCTGACTCCCTCCCCACAACACATTCCTTTGTGTTAGCCCTCACTCCATCACACAAGGTTAGTGATGCTTCACTGGTGCTGTATGTACACTCTCCCACTTATTTTTGCCTCTACTATGGCACCAATTGCAGTAGTAAATAAGGTCCTCACTGTTTGCAGTCTATTTATCTAACCCTAACCCTGTGAGCTAGGAAAATACCACTATACCCATAGGACACACAGGCAAGGTGAGCAGAGCAAGACTAAGCTGCATAACAGCAGGGGCTGTACACTTCCCCTCCCATGTGAGCATGCAGCCTGTCTGTACTTCAAGGTAGAAGATTCTGCACAATGTGCCTGTAAAGCCCTTCCCTCTGAGCACACAGTCTTTCACTTGGGAACAGTGTGATTTGTTCCCATAAACTGGCCTGAGAAGGGGCCAGGACACCAGCATGGTCCTGAGCTCCTGGAGACCACCTCTTCAGCGTCAGGATACATCGCAACACTCCTAGACTCATAGAACAGTTTGGATTGGAAGGGACCTTAAAGATCATCTGGTTCCAACCCTCTTGCCATTTACAGGAACATCTTCCACTAGACCAGGTTGCTCAAGGCCAGCCTGGCCTTGAACATTGCCAGGGATTCAGTCACGACTGTGGGTGGAAAAGCAACATCAATTTTTGGAAAAGCAACATCAATTTTTAGAAAAGCACTGGAAGAGATATAGGAAAGGAACAGGACAATTAGGGGAAGCTGTAATAAAGACCAAAATTAGTGGGCATCTAGAGATGTACAATCTACTTGGGATGATCACACCGGGAAGAGTTAGTATGGCTTTTATAATGAGAAGGTCTGCCGTGCTCACCCTGAACATCTGCAAAGGGATCAACAAACCTGTGGATAAGGGTAATTGGGTTGACACAGGCTGCCTTGATTTTGAAAATCTTCTGCCTAAGGGTTAAAAGAAACCAAGCATCCCAGAATGTTCTGGCACAGTTGGGAAAACAGTAGCAATATTTTCTCAATAAAGAATAAGCAACAGTTCAAGAGGGGTCTGTGCTGTTCAGTGCATTTACCAGCAGTGTATAAGAGGGTGAAGTGAGAAAGCTTACCAAGAATACAAAGTTATTCAGGGTAACAAGGACTAGCACCCACCATGAAGAACTGCAGAGGAATCATACATGAGCGAGCAAGAAAATCCCTCAAAAGGTTTATAGCAGAACTGACAAACATTCAGGGAAAGGCAGGGCAGAAGATCAAAGGTAGGGAAAGCTGCTGTACAAGGAACAAACCAGTGAGGTAGGACATAGCAGTCTGGGAAAGAGGTGACTTCTGGGTATACAAAAATAGTCTGCAAAACTGTGGCTGGGTGTAAAAAGGGTGGGTAAAAACTGGTTGTCCACTTCTATAACAGTAATAGCACTAAGGGAGCACCAACTGAAGCATCCATGACCTTCGAAACAACAAAACCAGAGTAGTGGGAATGCCTCAACACAGGACGCTGCAGATGATAGAAGTTTCTGTGGCTTCAAGGGAAAGCTGGATGTATTCTCACAGAAGGGAACTGCCCAGGGACCACATCTAAGCACGAAGTATCTGAGCTCAAAAGTGAAGCCTGGGAGAGCATCAAGTACATACTTGTCTCTCTCAGTCTTCTATAGGTCTTCACCTATGGACATTGTTAGAAACAGCTGTCTGGACTAGGTCAACTTTGGGTCAGGCTCCACATCACCAATATTATCTTCTAAAAGCATTAAAATCTCTCCTACAGTGAGCTTTCATCCTCTTTATGAATTAACTCACCCCTGGGGTTCTGTGTTAAATCTGTCATTTTCCTTGGATCCTTCCCCAAACATTTTATAATTCTGTCTGAATTGCACATTTTAAAAGAGCTCATAGCTCTTTTCACAGCAGAGGCAAGCTTGGCTGCACCTCCCAAGTTCAGAAGTGAGAGCACAAACAATTCTAGCTTAATTCACAACTTCCAGGCTACTCTCCTGGTGATTTTAAGGCCTGGCAGCAGCAATAAAACTCTATGCACTGTTCAGTTCAAACGAAAAAGGCCTTGAAACCGTAAAATCCTGGCACTGTGACATGCTGTCTCAGTGAGGCAAAAATGGCCTGAGGAAGAGCTGTGTGGCACACATGAGGATGAGGAATATCTCTGAGATGTCCAAGAGATGATTTGTGACCTCTAGGAATTCTAGCTAGCCAAATCATTCTCTTCGGCTAAAGGTTGAAAAGAAGAAGAAACAGTTGTTGAAATATGAAGTGTTTTGTGATCTGGGATTAAAAAAAAGAAACATGAACTGGGAGTCCAGTCATGATATAGTGCTGAGCAAGGCCTGCTTGTATGCAATGATTTTCTTTTCCACTGAATTGTTGCCTGGGTTCTGCATCAAATCAGTATGCCAGGCAGGGGAGAAATCACACTGCAGCAAGAAAAGAAGAAAAGGAAAAGGCGGCTGTCATTTTCTATTTGCACATTTCTGATGCAAAAGGAGAGATGCCATAGAGGTTATCCTTTAAAGCAGAGCTCACTTGGTATTTTTTGTTCCCTTCTCACAACCTTCACAGAGAGGATAACAAATAGAACAGCACCAGGCAGAGCTTCTGCAGGAGCAGCTATAATTGGAAGTCATCTTGTTTCTGCTGAACAGCAGCATCTCACCTTCTTCCCATTAAAAGTCCTGAGGCTGTTGTAGATTCATGACTGTGAGACCAAGTGGCCCCTGTAACCAGATGACAAATGTGGTGGTAGCCACAGAGCCAGCATGGTGCAGGCACAGTGTCCAAGGGGCATTGCACTGAGATGCAGGAGAACCACAATGGTCAGACCTTCCCAGCGTGCCACTTGCACAGTCCATTCATGCCTCTCCAGCCCTGCCTGTGCTAAAGGCCCTCTTTCTTCCTCATGCACTTTATTAAGCAGAACCACGGGAAGGGGCTGAGAGAGGCTGAAGCATTATTTTGCATTCTCAAGTGTTGAACCACACATCAGAATTGCCCACATAGAGACACAGATTCATTCCCCATCTCTCTTCCTTCACACAGCATTGACAAGTTATCCTATTCTCAATAGATTAAGGAAGCTGGTTTCCTGCTGGCTGGTGTCCTACAGTCCTAGAGACCTCCAGGTCCAGTGCACTACCTCCAACCCGTGGTTCCATTACCAGAGAGATCCCATGGAGCCTTCGTTCCTCCCCTCTGACCAACCACTTTCACAAAACTTGAAACAACTCCACGTCTTCTGAAACACAGAGCTTCCATCAGGTTTGCTCAGTGACCACTGGGGAGAGGACAGGCAGCCTGGGAAGTTAGTGTAGCTGCACAAGCTTTGTTTCCTTTGAGAAGTCTGGCTAATGTTCCCACACTCTAGGCCTGGGGATTTCATTCAGCTAATCATCCAATATTTAGTGCTCTGAATTTTGCAAGGCTGTTATTCCACAAACTTGAATACTTTCTCCTTTCCTGATGCTAGAGTATACTCTGACTGCTGAGTTCAGATTAGTTAGACTTTGGTAAGCAAGAGGAAATACAACAATTCTCCCCATTTTCCCATGTATTTCATTTTTATAATCCCAGTAAAAATAGAATTCCCTTAAGGAGGCTTCAAGAAATACTTGAGCTCCTTTATAATGAATTGAAAGAACCTACAGGAAAAATGGAAGACATTTTTCATTTATAAAAACGAAACTTACAGAAAGAACATGTAAAGCTGTAAGCAATCAAGCTACATGCCCTGAGGGCCATGATTACACAGCACCTAACTTCAGCTGAAGGCCACTTTACTGGGATGTCTGATTTGCTTCAATGACTACTGCTTGACTTGAGTTCTATTAGTAGAAGCCCCACGTAATTGGGGACGTAATTAGCTGGAGCCAATGGACTGCATAATATTTGACCAAGTATTAAGCAAGTGATGAAGTATAATCTCTTTTTGATTGATAAAGGAAGCAAAGATCCACAAAGTAAGCACAGGCAAAATGCAATTAATTTCATTTTTACTCTTGGTTTCGTTTAAACTCATTCATATTATTTTCATGACCTTCAGGCTTACTTTATAGGAGTGAGCCTGAAGTGTAGGAGGTCAGACTACATGGGCACCTCAAGTCCTTTTGAAACTGAAGCCTGCATAATCCCAGCAGACATGACTTTTCCTGCACCCAGGCAGCGGTGGGAAGGGTTTGCATGTGTATGCACCTTGGAGAACAGGCTGGAATGCCCACTCTCCAGCACCTGCCACCTTCACCAGGAACATGGGGCTTGTTTTGAAAAACCAGGATGCCAGGTCAGCACCTATGTCCCACAAAACCTCAATAGTGGCTAAGCAGATAATTGCCTGTTAAACCTCAGAAGTGCCCTCTGTATCCTAAAGAGGCTGATTTGTAAGCTGGGGTAGATCAACAACAAAAGCAGGGACAAAACCCTGAGCGTAGGGAGTAGAAAGTGTTAAACTGGGCAGAGGTATAAACGCATTATCTAATCACTGTTATAGACAGTGTAACCAGTAGCTATATTCAGCACAAGAAATCAGAACGTCACTACACATTAAAAGCACAGCTTGCCTCAACCCAGCTTCGGAGAGGGAGAGGAAACACCTTGTGTTTCTTCCCTTTTTGCAGAAACCTTCTCTTCCAGGCTAGCTTCCAATCAGCTGGAGAGCATCCATGTCCATATTCCCCTCTTCTGGAATTGCTCCCTCCTGGTGCAATTGCATCCACAGAAGAGTAGGGCCCACAGTCATTCCTGCTGGTCGCAGACAAGCACCAACCCCTACAGCATAGCCTGCAGCAGGCAGGTAGGAAATGTCTCTGACTCTGAGTTGAAATGGACAACACAATAAGCAGTATCAAAGAAAGAGAGAAAATTTACCACGAAATAGAGAAGCATCATTTCTAGAGTGCACTTGTCTGGGCTGCTGCAGTAAATGGGAACGGGATGGTAATGCCAAGAGCTAGAGGTGTAGAGATAAAAAGGGTCCAGAAGGCAGAATTACCTCTATTACCAGACACTTAGAGTTACCCTGAGTAGTCCTGCAGTCTTCATCCACTGGGGAGAGAAAATAGAGAATTTACTGAACATGGTGCAGAAACCTGTTGGTTTCATCAAAGTTGGGACAAAGGAAAAAAGAAAGTTTCCCACTCCCAGGGGTTTAGCACATCTCTGCTCTGATAAATACAGGATTTAAAGAGCTCCAAACAGTACCTGAGAGCAAAGACTGCTACCTGAGTCATCTTCATCCCTAAATGGGTAAATACACTCTTGCGTCCAAAACCTGGAGATCTGGCATCAAACCATGTGCAGTTAGGACAATTATGAATTTTAAAACACAGTCAAAACATTTTGTTTCCAAACCCATACAGAATGAAAACAGGTCTCAAAATGTGGTTTGAAACTAATTGTTGCTGCCTAAGTAAGACTAAACCTAGTAGATGAAAATGAGCTTGACTACAGAGAACAGAGCAAAG
>JBCJKH010057973.1:0-14809 GCA_039877255.1 Loriculus beryllinus
AAATGCATCCAACCTGACTTTGAGTGCTTCCAGGGATGGGGCATCTCCCACCATCCTGAGGCCAGGGCTGGGAGCTGCTCTCCTGCTGTCCCACCTCACCTTCCCCCCTAACCCCTGGATGCTTTCCTCCCAGCAGCTGCAGGCGATGACGACTGTGAACAAGCCATCATCGACTTCGTGGCGTACCAGAACATCCCCATCAGGAAGCTGAAGCGCCTGCAGCAGATCCTGGAGCAGCCACCGAGGATACAGGCGTTGGGCCCCCGGGCAGCCATGCAGGAGAAGTTGAGGGCTTTCCTCACCCACCTCAGAGAGGGGAACCCGGTCACCAAGGAGCTGCTGCGGGCTCTGAGGACTGCCAAGCTGCACTCCATCGAGGAGCAGGTCCGCGAGCGCTTCCTCCTGCGCTGAGAACGCGAACTGGACTTTTTTGGGTGGTTTCTGGTTTGATTTTTTTTTTGGATCTGTGGCTTTGTTAATTTATTGATCTTTCCAAACCCCAAGGGCAGCACTGGGGATGAGCGATGGGTCCTGCTCTGTAGCACTGCCTCTGGGGTGGGATGTTGGGAGCAGCAGCAGCATCCCTGTGCCGGCAGCCAGCGCGGCTCCAGCTGGGTGCTGGCCATGGGTTTGGTATCCCCAGCAAGGGTCAATGCTGTATCAGAAGGGAAGCTTGTGGACAGCTTGTCATTTGTTCTAGGGCAGAACGCGGTCAGAAACCTGCCTGGCTTTGTTTTAGGGTCTGGTTTTGATGGGGTTTCTTTAGTTATTTAACAGGTTTTCCCATGGGGGATTCGCTTGGCATGGGTTTTGAGAAGGGAGTTGGCTGCTGAGGCACGTTGGGTGGAAGATGCTCCTGAAGTCACTGCTGGCCTTAAAGTTATTTCTAAGCTACCTAGTTTTATACCATGTTTTCTAAAGAAATGGATGTTTAGAATGTAGAAGAAATCAATGCTCAGAAGCTTTCCAAAGAAACAAGCCAAAGAAGTTATTTTATTATACTGTCACCAGAGTCCTTTCCTGGTCTCATTTGGAGGGGAAACATGCTGCTGCATGTCCCAGCCCCATCATCTTCTCCCTGCATTCACCATTGCCCTCTCTTTGCACGTGCTTCACCTCATGGCCACGCACCATCACCATGACATCAGCTCCATCAGCCTCAGCATGACTGTGTGTGAGCGGGATGTAACCCGACTGCGTTGGGATTTGCCACCAGTGGCAACCCAAATGCATCACTCTGAGCACCAGGATTGTCCCCAGACCCTGCAACAAGCAAAGAGGTGCTTGGTCAGCCAAGAGCTGTGCCTCGAGGCACTGATGCTGGCTGCAGGCAAGGCTTCTAATGCCTTGTACATGGTGCTTAGGGATGTTCCCAAGGGTGATGCTCTCTTGCATTTCCCAGCCTGCAGCAGTGATTGAGCCAGTGCTTCAGTCGGTGCCTGGAATGGGCTTGGCTGGGGTTTTATAGGTCTTTTTTATGTGAGCAGCTGCCAGGAACAGTTTGTGCTTTGAAAGAGGAGTGTTTCCCTCTTAGGAGCTGTTTCCAGCACTCTCAAGTGCCCCACACTTCCTCCCTAAGAGGAAGACGGACATAACCGAGCACAAGAGGGGATTTTAACCTCCCCTTGCTGCCCACAGACACAGCACAGGCTCTTCCTGCTGCAAGGAGCTCTTCATCCATGGCAGGCTGGATGAATGGGGCTGATCCTGGAGGCAGCATCCTCGCTGCTCCATCTGGAGCCCTGGGTTTGCACTGTTTGCAGGCAGGACCTGGGGATCCCAGGCTGGCAACGGTCTCACCCCAGCTTTGGGCTCTGGGGTTGGAGCAATGCAGGGATCCTGACAGTGTCCTGGTTGGTTCACCCAAGGGACAGAGAAGCAAAAGGCTGAAAAGCAGCAGAAGGGACCCCTCGTTCCCACCTCTCCCTTGAGCCAGGACCAATCCTGACAATCCCCCTGTGGCTTTCCCAAGCCTGGCCTTGAAATCCCATAGAAGAAGGGTCCGTAACTCCACTTTCCAGCACTCAGCTGCCCCCACATCTCATCTCTGCCCTTGAGCTGCTTTATCCACGAGCTGCAGCCGTTATCTCGCTCTGCCAGTGCCACTTTGCCCTGGCAACAGCTCAGTGTGAGCTGGGTGCCGGTGCTGTATAACTCGGCACAGGCAGTTGGAGCATCCCTGCGGGGGCTTTGTGGCCGGTGGTGCTCTGGGCGCTAATCCTGTCTGTAGGCTCCTTATCAGCAGTGCCAGACCCCTCTCCAGGTCTTCCCACTCCCATTATCCATGGCCTCCTCCCAAACCAGATTCCGTCATGCTGAGTTAGTTGGGATCTCTGCACAGTGAGGTTTCTCCTTGCCTGGCCTCACAGACAATGGGACAGCAAGGAATCTTGCTTGTAAATGTTGACCTTTATGAGAGCATCCAAGCAGCTCAGCATGAGCATCCTGCTCCGCTTCCAGGAACCGGGCTTTGCTGGAACAGCCTGCAGGAGCACCCTGGAGGGCAGCAATTCCCCATCAGCTCCCACCTGGACCACAGCAGCAGCCCCAGCCCAACCCGGGGGGGGATCATAAGAGTAATTGGTTGAAAAGGTGAAGAGGATAAAACCCCCTTTGGTTTACAGGGAAGCTTCCAAAGGCAGGAGGGAGAAGAGGAGCAGGCGGCAGCTTCTTGATCACTGCAGTGGCTGCTTCCCCTGTGAGCTGTGGCTGACAGGCAAGTCTGTAACAGCACTTAGGTAGGACACAGAGGGTGATGCTCCCCAGTGCCAGCAGCACTGAGCCCTCGGTGCTGTCGGAGCCGTGCTTCCCTCTGCTGTGCAATACCTAGGACCAGGGCAAGAAACAACCCAGCACAACCAAAGCACCCTGTGATGTCTGTGCCGGGGGCTGACTCGGGGCCTGTGACTGCAGCCAGGTGTGGGGGTGAGTCAGGACTTCCCCATCCCAGCAAACCTCCCGTGGGAGCCGCCTCGATCCCTGCGGGAGCCGCTCGGACACGCTCCGGTTGGTGAGAAGGTGGCGTGCGCGGAGCCAGCACCGGAGGGGCTGGAATGATGAACGTGGGATTCATCACAGGTACGTGATGAACACGGGATTAAGGAATCAGTGTGAGCTTTCCTAGTGAGGTCATAGGGAGCTGGCTCATTCCTTGACCCGGCGAGGAGCCAGGATTGCTGGAGGAAACCAAAGTGGGAATTTTCCAGGGATGCAGAGGGGATGTGACCGGTGCAGGCTCGATCCTGCTCTCTGGAGCACAGTCCTGCCACCACGGTCATGGGTTACAGCCCAGGCACAGGACAGTTAAATTCCCTCTCTGCCTGCACATTTACCCATGGCTTTGCTTTGGAGGTGGGGGTCCTTCACCCCCTGCCCTCCCGTATCGCTTGGATACTTGGGGAGTGTAACGCACATTAAACATGGTTGCATTCGCCCATCACCACTCCAGAAAGGCACCAATTTGACCTTCTTTTGAGCAGGCATCTCTTTGTCCTCTGATTGTGGGTTTCCTTCTGCTGATCGTGATCCTCTGTGACCTGGGACTCATCCTGTGCTCCACGTGCTGGTTCTGCACAGGCCCAAGGATGGGCAGATGGAGATGGAGAGCACCGGCTGCAGTGGGGAAGCAGAGGGGATGCTGAGGAAGTCAAAATGCCCATGAGCAGGAGCAGAGGAGGAGCTGAAGCACCCAGGGTAAACCATGCTGGGCTCAGGTGGATTGAGGTAACAGTGACCTGAGAGAGGAGCCATGGCTCAGGACCAATCCATTGCCACAACCATCACCTCCTGTGGTGGCACTGGTGATGCTGCTGGGAAGGACTCGGATCTGCTGTGATGCTGCAGCAGCTTTCCCTCACCCCGCTATGATTTTGCAGCCCTCCTTTGCTACAGGAGGTCTCCACGTGTATTTGTTTCTGTCTGAGCCTCCTATGAGTTTCAGGGGGGGAAGCCTCAAAATGAGCAGAAGCAGAAGAAGTTGAATCCCTGCTATTACAGAACACAGGGACCGAGATGCCCTGACCTGCTCCATGCCACCAGCGAGCCTGTGGCTGCACCAGGACAATGGGCTCAGCCATTGTGCTCATGGTGAGTCCCCTCTCAATGCACTAAGGCCAAGCTCTGGGGCCACCAGCCTTGCTTTTCTTCCCATGGGATCTCCCCTCATCCCCTGTCCTTGTTTCCTCCCCTCCTCAGTTTCGTGATTTCTGTTCCCTCCTTTTCCAAGGAGCTTCCTGAGTGCTTTGAGATGTCCCAAAGAGACAGGATGCAGGGAAACCGGGAGCCAAGGACCAGGCAGCTGGATGGTGTCAGCTCCATGTGCCAGGTAAGGGGACGGACTCTTGGGCTGAGCGTGGCTCCTAACCATTGGCCCGCATCCGGCCGGAGCTGGGTGAAGCTCTGCCTCCTCATCACTTCTATTTCTTGTCATGAAACGAGACTTTTTTTTTTTTGCCTCCTGTTGACCAAACCCAGGACTCCACCAATAAATTGTGCACCTGAAGATGTGCAAACCCTGGTGAGCAACGTTAATGGAAAGGAAATGGTTTAGTTTGTCAATGTCATTCAGGGTGCAGTGCGCACTGGGAGGGTCATGAACCCCCATTTCCCTCACTCCCTGTGCTGGGGCCCTTCTTTCCCCGTTGTAAGATGTGATGAGCTTGCAAGGTCCCACTTGTCAAAGGCAGAGTGAGGTGGGAGGTGACAGAACCTTTCATCCCCCACCTCCCTGAGCAGACCCAGTGACCTGGGAGTGTTTCACCCCCAGCAGACCCGTTCAGCCACTGCTGTAGCACCCAGCCAGCAGTCATAAAGGGAGCTAAAGAAACACGAGCGTGACATTGTCCTGTTTAACAGAGCCTGGACCCTGTTCTTGTGGCAGTTACAGAGCCCAGCATGATCATTATCGCTTATTCCCAGCCTTTCCTTCCAAGCTGCCCTTTACAGAAGAGCTTGGGTTTGCCCTCAGAGGCTTAGAAAGTCCCTTCTGGGAATTCACAGAGCATCAGGGTCACGTCTGAAGCAGGTTCTTCTGTTTGTTCAGCCTTTGTTTCCCTCCCCTGAGTCTGCTCCCGAGGTACTTGGGCTGCAATGCTCCGTCTGGGCACTGCCTCCTCCTAGCTTGGATACAAGTAGAATGTATTCCTAAACCCTCTGGTGCCCTTTATCTTGCACCAGTGTTCTGGGCAACCCGGGCAGGAAGCTTGCAGTGACTATGCCACAGCATCCTCGCAAACCCCCTGGCTGGTTAGAACCACAAGTGCGTTAGGTATTGTTATCAGGGTCCATATAAAATAGGTTTCCCAAAGCAACTGTTTGCTTCCCCTTTAAAAATTGTGTCCTTTTCCATCTTACACAACCTTTAGGGAGAGAGCAGGAACGGCTTGTTGTGCCTGACTAAGGAGCATTGGGGATCAAAGACCTCGTAGTGTCACCTGGATATGGGGGGCAATCTGTTGTGTGACATGTCCCTTATCCCTGCTCATCCAGCATCCAGCAGAGCATCCAGCATCCAACACATTGGGTGCCAGCAGTATCTAGCGCTCAGCCTAGGGCTTTCCCAGCTGCTAGAGCTCCAGCTATGCCATGATTGACCTGCAACAGAAGGGAGCGGAGCAGGAAGCCTGGGTCATTTTCCTATGGAAGAGCAGGGAATGATGACTTTAACGGCACAGGTTGGAACAAGATGGCCTTAAGGTCCTTTCCAGCCCTAGCTGTACTATGATTCTATGACTTACCAGCTATGGCTGTGAGGACGTGAGCTCAGTGAGGATGCACGTTGGCTGAGCTGGGTGCTGCTGCTGAGTCTCGGATCTGTGGACCTGAGGGTGTTTCCAACCATTTAGTGTAAGGGACTAGGTAAGGGGTTTGGAGAGCTCAGCTTGGCCTCAGGGCCACGTTCCAATGAGCTGGTTCAGCCTCAGTCAGATTCTGCACATAGCCCAATGCTGGTTTCTGTTTCTGTCTCCGTACCTCCTCCTGCGATACTGGAGCTTGGGAAGTGATTTATTGGCCTTCGGTCTTCCCAGAAGTTAAGACACGGAGCATTTATTAGGAAATCTGGGAGATAAGGAGTGTACCTTCCCCACTTCGTGACTCTGAACCTGAAAGAACATCTCAGCTCTGACAAGATCAAACCCAAGTTCTTTCACCCAGTTTCTTGTGACTGCTGGGGCATCACGCTGGAACAACCTAGGCTGTAACCTCTTGGTTACAGAGATCCCCTGCCCTCTGACACAGCACTTGTACTCCCGGGGCATTTACGAGGTCCTCAGGCTGTGGTGAAGCCTGTCCCGTGATCCTGCCCCTCCTCGTGGCCCGGGGATGAGCTGTCAGAGTTTCCACCACGTTGAGGATGTGGGTGCAGACATGGGAGGGCTTAATCCTTGCCGAGGATGGGGCTGCGTGGGATCACTTCCTTTGGATTTAGTGTTTGTCCTTCCCCTTGCTTTGCTCTCCAAAGCCAAACTCTTTGGTTTAAAAGGGGGGTGTTCCATTCACGTGGGCATCACACGTAACTGCAACCACCTCATGTTAAAATAAGCCTTGTTCGTGACAGAGGAGCAGTGTTTCAATAGGGCAGGAATAACCCTTGGTTATAGGAATAACCCTTGGTATATCACAGGTCATTGTGGTCCCCTGATGGAAAAGCAATTCCAAGTGGGCTTTGATCACAAAACCTGGCAAAATCTGGGAGTGAAGCACAGTGGGTGCCTGTGTGTGCTCATTTGCTGCTGTTTAACAGGGCAGGCAGTGAGGAGGTGCCATTTGTACCACCGGTTTCTGGGAACAGCAAATTCCTTATTCCTCTTTATGGCTGCCCTATGGAACCCCCTTTTCTGTGTGTGCCAAAGGAAATCTACAGTTGGTATCAGGTTATTTGACTTCTGAGAACCAGCATTGTTCCTGGCTGTGAACTGTGCTTTGATCACAAATAGGAACACAGCAGAAACAACTCAGCTTCTGTTTCAGGAAAGCCTTTCAGGATGCACTTCATTTTACAGTGAATCTACAGTGAATTTGGTTTCTCCTCAGAGCAGCACTTATGGTGTATTCCGAATCCTGACATCTTAGGACTGCACTGGAACCACAAGTGCAGTGGTTGGAATTCCTGCAGCCAAATATCCAGCTGAAGGATGCACTTCAGGTGATGCTTTGCTGTGCACCAGCAGCTGCTGGGCAATCCCCAAGCAGAGCAGCGAGTACAGCCCCTGGGTGTAGATGCTCACTTGTGCTTCAGGTGATTCGGTCCACGAGGAACAAGGAGTCCTCCTTGACATGTGCCTCCTTCCCTAATGGCCCCAGTGGCTGAAACAGTTAAGGGAGGAATGGGTAGAGAAAGCCTATTTGTGGCTGGTAGAAAGAACACACCATCTATGGACTTGCACATAAAGAAGTCACGAGTTACTAGTGTCAGTGAAGGTTACTACATATTCATCCAGTGAGGGTTTTGCTTCAAGGAAAGGACGCTTCATCCTGGGAGTTCTTAAGCAAATCTACTGCCTCATCTTCACAGCTACTACTGATAGATAGCATGTGGCAACAGGGCTGTGGGAAAGGCTGCAGGCAGCCTCCGAAGAGGAGGTGGGAAGATGGCATTTGACAGAGGAGGCTGACATTTGGGCACTCGCGTGGCATCAGCCGGTTTAGGAAACACAGTGCGACCGAGATGGAATGAGGAGATTCTGCCTCCATAAAGGGACTTGATTTGTGCTTGGAAACAAACGTCAGGCAGAATTCCGCAACCGAGGACTTCCCTGCAAGTGTTCCTCCTCCTCCTCTGGTTTCCACTTGAGGAGCACCCCGTTTATGGAAGGAATTCAGGCCATTCTTCCCCCAGTGATGCTGCACATGCTGCGCTGTGCCAGTCCTACGTGAGGTTCTGATGGCTTTTAATGCCAATTTGTTTCTTTCTTCCATTACAAGATGCATCACCAGCCCTTCCTTCCGAGGGTGCCATGGGTGAAGGCTTGGGGCCGGATTTAAGCTGTGGGAGAGCTGGGACTGTACCCCTGTGGTTTGGGATACCAAAAAGCCAAAGCATGCACAGGGAAGCTACTGGAAAGCCCCCAGCAGTGGTCATGGCAGCTGCTTTTACCAGAGAGGCAGAAAAACAACTCCTGTGAAGGGTTTTCAAGAGCACAAAGGGCTGCAGGAAATGCCTGAGGTCCAGCCAATGGAACAACACGGGATACACAGCAGGAATGTTTCATGTGGGATTTCCAACTTGTCTAAAAAACCCCAGTGTGATAAAGCACCTGCTCTGCTTTCTTTAATACCCTTTGTCCTAATGAGAGCTGGGCAGAAGGCAGGGGCTCGTCCCACCTCTCCGCTGGCTCTCATCCAGCCCTGGAGGTGGATTTGAGCTAGATTTTAATAGAAAACTCTGCCAAAAGGGATTGTTGAGAGAACACCCGGCCTCCAACCTGTTCCATGGCAGGGCCAACTCCCCCTGCTCTCGTCCAAACTGCTTCTGGAAACCCGCACACAATCATGGGAGTAATTCCTTCGGAACCAAAGGCAAACTCAGTCGAGGGTGCTTCTTGCTCTGCAGCATGAGCAGAGCTGCAAGAGGCAGAACCCACTTTCCTTTCTGCACGGACACTGCTGCGGTGGCTGCCAGTCAGGAGCACCCACGTTAATCAGGCTGCTGCAACAAGGTGAACACATCACCTGGTGTGGGGATGGGATGGGTTTAGGTAGTATCAGCAATGAGGTAGTCTGTGTCTTTCCACAGATCCAAATGAAGATGAAATCACCACCCCGTAAATAGCACTGGGATCAACAGAGTACCCAAAAGCATGAGAAGTGTTAAGGAATGCTCTTGCCTCCCACTGCTAACACCTAATAGATGTTTGCACAGCAGGAACATTCCAGACAGGTGAGAGAAAGTTTATCTTCTGCCAATGCTCAAATAAAGTAAGTAGCATAACTATCAGGACTATTAGACACTTCCCTTTACCTCAGTGTAAAGCATGCTAAAGGAAAAAGCGATTACTACGTGCAGGGGATGAATGTGATTCCCCTTGGGAAGATAGAGTCTCTTCAGAGAAAGAAATGGCTGTAACCAGGTGTGGGCAGAATGGCTCTGTCTCCAAGGTATCAGATACCTGAAAACCTGATTACGTTTGAGCTACTCAGAAGCACCCTTGCTTTGGCTGGAGGCCTTGCAGGGGGTCCACTTGCAACGCAAAAGCATCTTTAATAGACATCTGTGCTTCTTGTAAGGACTTCAATAAGTACAAGTCTAAAAGATGATAAATTATTGTTTAAATTACTGATCAAAACATAATATAGTTATCAGCTACCAGCATATCACCTTGGAGTGTCCCAGTGGGATTCTTTTTCAGTAGAGGTTATGCATTACCATCCGTTTTGAGACAGCTTTCCCGTGTGAGCTGCATCCACTGAGGCACCATTAAGAGATAGGCTGAAGCTGCAATAAACCCAGCTAAGGGAGGAAGCCATCCTGACCTCGTGTAGCTGTTTATAACCACACAGAGCAGATGCAGTCAAAACCCCTGCTGACTTAGCAGCACTCCACTGTCTTCATGCTCCATAAAGTAACTGCTCATGGTACCTGCTCAGAGAGATCCGAGCCCAGACTGTGCTTGTGCAGCACGATCCTTATCTCACACCTGATATAGCAGCTGATCCAGCTGGATTCCTTCATTACAGTCACGCTGCGGCACGGAGGACACACCAAAGCAATTCAGCAATGTCCTGTTTACCTGCTGGCTTCTCCAGCACTTGGGAAAGCTTTCGACAGTATCAGGTATCTGTGGTGGTGGAAAAACCTGACTGTGAGGTTGCTTCCTAAACAGGCTCTGGGAGCCAAGCAGCTGCCTATGTGTGCCCCATCACGTAACCAGTCACTGCTCTAGAAGCTGCACTGATACCACGCTTTTCACTGCTGGTTTCAGAGAAATCCTCCTCAGTTTTCTGTGCACATCAGAGCAGGCTCATATTTATGTTATCCCAGCTGATGAATCGTTCTGAGAACTTGGAATGCTGAAGTCAGAATGATTTGCTTTAAGACTTCCTGCTGATATGTGCCACAAAGCAGTCTTTGTGTCTAGATACTTGTGAGAACAGCTAGAGCCTCAAACTCAAAAAGCTGTTTTTTTCCTCCCTGGTCTCCTAGGGGATAGGGAAAGGAAGAGATCTGAGAAGAGTATGTGGAAAGCTTGGAAAAACCCTGCTGTCCCATTAATCAGACATTTCAAATTACCTGACTGAAGTGTTTTGTCTTTCAGCAAAGTCACTGTTTTCCATCTTCAGTTTAAGCATCAACCCTGACAACCAAAACAAGAGGCAGGACCACAAGGATACTCAGGCTTTCTGAGATGGCCAAATAAGAAGCCACTGGTGTCCATCACTTTTGTGCACTTCAAGCTCTCTCTCAGCCCATCACATGCAGCACCTGGAGAAGGTGGCACCTCTTACGGCAGGTGAGTGGTCTTCAAGGGATCCTCCGCCTTCAGCGAGTGTGTAAGATTTCCCCACTATGTCTAATGGAGCCCAATAACATCTCTGGTGTCTGGGTTAGATCTACCACAGTTTGAATTTTTTTTTGGGATATGGCCCTGACATTGGCACTGTTTGTATTTAACCTCGGGTACTGTGTACACAAGCAATGGAAAGGGACCTGATAGTTTGCGTGGCCTTCTCCCATCCTGGCACCACTGAGGAGTAAGGTTCTGCTTTCCAGTATTCAACTATTTCCATTGACGTGATGTGTTCAGTGACACAGTCCAGCTGCCCTTATTCTTTGACCCAAAATGTAAGGGTCAAAGGGAATGAATTATGTTCTTTTCATCCTGCAATAAATTGTATGCAGAACATTTAGCAGAAAGTTCAGCAGAAAAGTCCTCTGACAGAAGCCATGTCTCTAAACAAACACTACTAATGCTCAAATAGAGCTTGAATAATGTCCTCTTAGCAATGTGAGTAAACCAGTGCCAGGAATAACTCATCCACTGCCAAACCACTGTAAAAAAACACGTATAAGAGGAGATATTTGGGGAGATGTTAGTAATACATCAGCACAATGACTAGCTGGATAGGCTACATAAAAAGTGAGCACTATTGGACTTTGAGAGCTGCCTTTCTGCTCTTTTTCGCCTGTCATAAAACTAGAGGGTTAAGTACCACTATTTCCAAACACCAGCTGTTTCAGCAAGACAAGTTCAAAGAAGTAGGAAGCTTTATTGCATACTGAGTTCTCCCTGCCTAGAGGTTCAGCTTTCAACCTAGATCACAGAGTGGGCTTCAATTCATTCCAGTTACAGAAGATACCAATTATTCTTATCATTAAAGAGAATGCACAAGAGATTGGCAGTCAAAGCAAGGCAGTGCTTCTGGAGCTCGTGTCCTGTTCACAATACCCATTTTAAACAGTGTACCCTTATGCAGTTGCTGGCTTCCACATCTGCATTTACCACAGGTAAAAGTTACAGATAAACATGTCAACTGAAAATGGAATTATAATCAACACTGTCCCTCCCCATTATACAAACAGCAGCATAACAGGGCCAGTAACACTCCCTACAGCAACTCTGGGGCTGGAGCAGTGTGGTATCTTCTCAGTGTGAAGGGAAAGCCACTGCCTAGGCTTTCTCTCTCCTCTCATATTCACCTACGCAGTTACCTCAGGAGTTCCTTCATCTCACTGGCCTCCAGCCTGTTAGACTAACAACGCAAGAATCACAAAGTAATACAACAGACAATCAAGTCCTTTGCATCTGCAGCAATGTGTAGGTTGCCACTTGGTCTATGCCCTCTGGCCAATGACATAATACTTATTGTAAGAGATTCCCACCCCCCACCCAGCTGGAATCCTTTGCTCAGGTATTTTAGACACAGAAAGAGAATGTCTTCAAATTTAGGAAAGAATCAGGTGTAATAAAATCCAGTGGACCAGCTTCTTTAAAGGGAGCACAAAACTGTGTGGAAAAAGACTGTCCATTCCTTGGCTGACTGGAAACTTCTTACGTGATGTCCTTCTTCCTCGGGGGCCGGTGAATGTTCCTCACAACACACTTCACCATCCACTCGATTCCTTCGTTCACTCCTTTGCTAAGGAAATAAATAGACAAGATTTCAAACCAATAACAAAACCATGGCTCATGCAGCCCCTGAGCCTCCACAAGAGCAAGTGAAGGGTTATTTTTGGCATTACTATTTTAGCTTCTCACCCATGCAAGCAATGGGATTCTGATTGCTTTTAACCAGTATATAAACTCCATCCCTTACTTTTCTGGTGTACAAGTCTACATCCCATTTAATTAGTCATTAGCTCTATGGAAACCTTGGGATGAGCAAGCATCAAACCACCTGAGAGCACCTCTCTGCTCTGCAGAGCTTCCCAGCCAGGACTTCCACAGTTTATGTCAGTGCAAACTGAGACAGAAATTCCTTAAGGAAACCCCACACAGACGTGTTTGTACAAACCCCACACAACTGAAGAAGTTGCACTGCGGAAGATTGTTATCTATTTCTCCTCTAGTCACTGCTCAACCATTGTTCTTGGGTTATTCATCTGCTTAATGGCATTTGAGTCTTAGCAATGCAGACAACAGAGATTTTTCTCATGGTTTAAGCAGCTTTTCTTATCCTTTGCAATAACTTGTATAATAATACACATGAAACCCAAAGCAGTCTGACAGCTTTGGATTCAGTACAGGCAGCAATTCAGACTGCAGTATTTCTGGCCATCTGGAACAGTACTTTAGACTTATGCCAAACAGCACTTTTCACTCAAAGAACTGAAAGTGCAACCAAAATATTACAAGACTCAGTGAACAACAGTGATGACAAGGTATCAAGAATCTAGGGGGTTGGTCAGGGTCATGGCAGCAGCTGTGTGTTGTGCAGCTGAGGAAGAATCAGCTTCCCAAATGCTGGTCTGCTCTAGTCACTGTATCTTAATCCATAAGCATCCCCAGTGTAAGAGCACTACTGGAGATTGTAATATTATCTCATTACAAAGCTCATCTGCACATCAAGAAATCCAAATGCAAGAGCGTAATTACACCACCACCAATGGAACACCACTCATCTGTCTGGCAGTGTCAGAAACAGTTGTATTTCCAGCTGATTTCTTACACAAAAGCCAGGAGCTGCAGCAAGGCAACGACTGCAAAGATTATTGTGTACAGGGAAGGGATGATAAAACACAAGAATCAGCAGCTCCACATCCCACTGCTCTCAGCCAGCGGCATACTTCCATTGTGTTTCATATGTGGGATTTACAGATGAAGTTACTGACCCTGTGCAAGTCCAACGTTCACAAACAGGGATCTGTATCTGCTGGGAAGGAAGCACAGCTCCCCCTCAGGGACTATGAAATCCTACAGTACTGCCCTGCTTGTGTGCCTCCCTGCAGCTGCTCAGTTAACCAGCAGCCCATCTGTTCTCATACTCACCCAGTAAGAGCAGAGCAGGCTTGGGTCAGGCAGTCCCTCTTCCCAATTTTGTTAATGCAGTCACTAAATGCTGTCTTGATGTCAGGGATGGACAGGCAAGTCTGCAAGGGAAACCAGAAGACCTTGCTTTCTACACTACAAGAGATGATGATCTTCCAAATGAATCCTACCACATCCACAGCTGTGCTTCAGTCAGGGTGGCACAACGCTGTAAGGTCAAACCACCCCAACACACCTATTTACAAAGCCTTCTGAAACTACCAGTTTCAGAACCCCAGCAGCTGGAGAACCCACCTTTTTCATCTTGTTCATCTTTGAGGCCTTTGACAAGTCCACTCTTCCCATAGCAGAGTGGTGCTGTAGCCATTTTTCCCCCAGCTTAATCCAGGATAATCACTTCCCTTTTCACCCTCTGAAACAACCCTGCCTTGCCCTAACTACCCCAAAGCTGTTCAGCCATTGCTCTCCATAGACATCAGGAAGAGTTTTGCCTCTGGGAGATTTTGCACCATTCAGACTGTTACAGCAGAATGCTGCTGAATCACAACCCTATCCCTGCTTCGGAGAAACGTCCCTTTCTCCTTGGATGAAGCACAGTAACACCACTGAAGCATCAATTCAGAGAAGCCTTGGTTTAGTGCTTAAGGGAAAGCTGTGCCATGGAATCTTGTCTTACAGCTGAGGATGAGGCACATTACCCATCACTTCAACAAAGAGCATTTGAGCTTCTCGTGTCTGGGAGAAAATGTCAGCTGTGGCTTTCAAGTTCCCCTCTTTTCCATCTCCATATCCACATTACAAAACGCTTGTTTAGAGATGTGTTTTGCTTCTCAACTGAAACTACACAAACCAAGAGCAAAGTAGGGAAGCTGGTTCTGTGATCACATAAACAGTGTACCATTACAACAATAAAATCCACAGCTGACCTTTCTGGAGTGACGGTATCTACCCTACATTCCAGAGGAAACTCACACAACTGGACAAAACTCACACAACTTCCCCAAAGGAATGCACCATAAACCATCTTCTCACGAGAGCTCTTCAAGACAAAGTGCAGCCAGGACCAAATTCCCTGCACAACTAAATTCCTTTTATGAAGAGCTCAGAACCCCAGATTATGACTCAGGAACAACACACCTAAGAAAGGTATCAAGCAGCAAGGTTCCATTTCTGGAATCACCTGCAAAAAAAGTGTGAGCCACTGAATCCATTTGCCAAATCATAGAATAGTTAGTGTTGAAATGACCTTAAGATCATCCAGTTCCAATGCCTTTGCCATGGGCAGGGACACCTCACACTAAACCATGGCACTCAAGGCTTCGTCCAACCTGGCCTTGAACACTGCCAGGGATGGAGCACTCACAACTTCCTTGGGCAACCCATTC
>JBCJKH010057973.1:23220-34963 GCA_039877255.1 Loriculus beryllinus
TTGGAGCAAGCTGCTCCAGTGGAAGGGGTCCCTGCCCGTGGCAGGGGTTGAAGCTGGAGGAGCTTTAAGGTCCCTTCAACACAAACCAGTCCAGGATACCCTAATGGCCATTGAACATGCGTCGCCCCTGAGAACTTGTTTGCACTTTTATCTCAAGCCTGCTCCAGTGAGGTCCCTAATTCCTCTTCTCCCTTCCCTGGCAGGTTTTCCCATGGGCAGGTGGTCTCTGTGGAGGAGCTTCAGCCGTTCCAGGAGCCCAACCTGAGCACGCTGGAGGTGGGCTCATCCTGCCTGGCAAAGCACAGTGATGGGATATGGTACGCAGCAAAGATAACTGGTGAGTCTGAGTGTGCTTTGCAGGATTCCATGTGGAAGATGGAGGCTGGTGCTTACATGAATGTAAAACATGGCTGTTTCGGTTAATGGTAGAAAAGCTGTAGCCCTACACTGGAAATCGACGTAGCTGAGAAAATACTCTGAATTTTGTTAAATTTGGGAAGGGAATAGGCCAGAAAGCAGGAGAATGTTAGACAAAAAGGAGACGTAAAGATCAGGAGTGTGGAAAGGAAATGACTGCGTCTCTGTTTACTGCCCAGGAAGGGAGGAGGCAGGTGGTGCAGGGGTTTACGTGCATATTGGGATAGAATTGGAATCATCTCCTCTCGTTTAACCAGAAGTCAGGGACTGGCCCTGTACATCACCTGCTGATGCAGGCTTCTCCTGGCCTGGGAATTCTCTCTTTCCATCTTTCTTTGCCTGTTGTTAGGTCAAAGAGGAGCAAGTCTAACTTTTCTCTGATTCAGTTTCCAACAGCCCATCTTATGAACCTTTAAGTCTCAACACAGGCATTGTGGAAGTAGCTTTTCATTGCAGTGGGTGCTTCTTCCTCCCAAACAAAAGCACAAATTAAAACCAGATTTTCTTTAAAACACCTGTTCCTTGGCCCTCCCTCTCTCCCATATCGTTCCCTGGAGCTAACTCTGGTTTAGAAGCCCTCTGCCAGTTGTGTTTCGGACACTTACTGGACTCCTGTCCTTGCTTTACCTTCTACAGACATCGACAGTGGTTACTACACGGTGAAGTTTGATTCTCTGCTGCTCAAGGAAGCTGTTGTGGAAGGAGACAGTGTCATTCCCCCGCTGCGAAGTGAGGAGGCTGCTGAGTCTGATGAAGACAGTGTTGATGATTCTGGTTATGCTAAAGGTGCGAGCAAAACAAGTTGAGAGCTAGGTCTGCCTTTCTCTGGGACCTATGGAGTTACTCTCCTGGAGTTACCCTTATAAGTGTCCCACCTCTGATGAAAGAGCAGAGCATCTCTTTGCATGTTGCTGAGCAGTAATTAGCTGTTGTGTTAAAATTGCAAACTAAAACCTTTGGTTTATGCAAACTATTGGGCTGCGGGTTAATGAAGGTTGGAGGTTTCCATGGGAACTTCCAATACGTTAAAGAAGAGGGTTTTAGGCAGAGTTCCAGGCTCAGTCTGCTTCTTATGTGCCTGGCTGAGTTGAGCTAATGAGTGAGGAGACTTCCTCATCTCTGGGAGCTTTGTGTAGCTACATGAGAGTAGAGACCCCAGTAACTGTGAGTGTTTGGTCCTTCCAGTGCCTCGATGAGGTCGGAGGAGCAGCCATGCCCTGTTTCACAATTGAAAGCTGACACAGAGAGAGCCCAAGTGACTTCTTTGAGATTAAACAGGCAGCACCGTCCCTGTGCCAGTGCCACGGTTACATCACAGGGACAAAGTTGTGTCCTGGAGCTCTTTCCATGT
Organism: Loriculus beryllinus; assembly: GCA_039877255.1. Classification (NCBI taxonomy): domain Eukaryota; kingdom Metazoa; phylum Chordata; class Aves; order Psittaciformes; family Psittacidae; genus Loriculus; species Loriculus beryllinus. The sequence continues at coordinate 24,989 of JBCJKH010057973.1, forward strand.
CACCTAATAGAGATTATTGCATCCCAATAACACAGAATTAGCATTGTGGCCTCAAGGAGCCTCATACCAGAAGCATGAGCTGGAGGCAGAGAATAAGTGTGATGTGCCACTGTGCCAAAGTTTACTCTGTTGGTGTATGTCACTCTGTCACCATCCTGGAAGCAAGGAAAAGAACCATAAAGACTCCTGGAGGATTCTGCCTGGAGCTGTGGGGTGGTGCATGTATTAAATCAAGTGAGATCTCATGTAAGTGACTTGTGTGCCATGTTCATTAAAGTGAGAACTCAGTAGGAACTAAATAGGGCTGGAGGAGCATCCAGATGGTTCTGGGCTAGGAGAAGCACAGTGTACTGAGGGGTTTTCATGCTATGAGGATGCCCACGTGAAGGTTTTGCATGGCAGCTTCATTTCCGTGTTTCACCAATTCTTCTCTCCTGTGCCCAGTGATAGATTCAAGAGTTCCAGAGAATGGGGAATGGTCTCCTGCATGCAGCTCCTCCTTCGGTGGCTGGGAAGCTCATACTCGTGGTATCGGCTCCAAACTGCTTGCTCAGATGGGATACGAGTTTGGGAAAGGTAAGGGAGAAAGAAGGGGGTCCTGGTGCTGCAAGAGCCTGACTGCCTCCATGGTTCCTAAAGCTAGACAAGAAAAACAGGGGTTTGGATGAAGCTAAGATTTCCCTGTGCTGAAGATACAAGATAAGGCTGGAGCTGTGTGAGGAATCACAGCTGTGTTGGGAGGCAAGAAAGGATAACTCAGTTAATGGAAGTAGAGGCACATGTGTGCACCAGCCCCTCTATGGTAATAACAGAAATTGGAGGCATTTGGAACCATTTGATGATTAAAGCCATGAGAACTGTTGTGTAAGATGTTCAAAGGCTTTAGGTGGAAGGGAACTGATCTATGAAGCTTCTGATGTCTGTGTTAAAGCATCTCCTGGCTCTAGACATAGACTTCAAAGCCTGCTGAACCAGCTTCTCACTACACAAATTACATTGAGCCTTGGGGGCTTTGGGAGGGCAGTCTCCTGCTTGCAGTTGTCTCTGCTCTTCCCAGAGGAACCAAACCAGTTTGAAGAAGAAGCTGACTTGAGAAGCTGAGAATGTGGGGCTGAATCTGGTTTGACAGAAACCAGCCTGACTGATGGCCTTGGGTGTCTTTATCACAGCTTCTGCTGTCAAAGGCTCCTCTCAGTGTCTGCATCCACCGTGCTGTGGCCTTTGCTGCTCCCCTTGACTTGGATGGTAGTTACAGCTTGTGCCTGCTGAGTTGTTCCAAGCTCGTGACCGTCAGCATGAGCTTGTGGTGGGAGGTGGCTCGGAGAGGGGATGTCCTCACTCACTGCAATCACTTGGTGTCTCCTCAGGGTTAGGGAAGAACTCTCAGGGCCGAGTGGAGCCAGTGCAGGCTGTGGTGCTGCCTCGAGGGAAGTCCCTTGACCAGTGTGCAGAGGTGCTGCAGAGGAGGAAGCAGGGGAAGCTGGACCCAGGCAAATCCAGGAAGTGCCAAGCAAAGGGAAGCAGCCGGAAGCCTTCCCACAATGTGTTTGACTTCCTGAATGAGAAGCTGCGAGGGAAGAGCTCTGGGGAGAAGGCTGGAGGGATGGCAGTGCCCAGGAAGACCAGCAAAGAGATCTACCACGCCAGCAAGAGCACCAGGAAGGAACTGAGTGTCCGCCTCCTCCAGACAGTGGAGAAGATTGAGCAAACACAGAGGGATATCATAGGAATCCAGCAGGCCCTGGAGCGCAACATTGGGCGGTAGGAAAACAGCCTCTTTGGGACTGCAGGGGGGACTGAGAGTTCTGGGGCTGCTGGGAGAAGGTATAGGAGGAATAAGTGATGAGATAAAGGAGGAATAAGTGATGTGTGTGGATGAGATCTAAGGGGAAGAGGAGGAGAGAGACTTTAGCGTGTGCTTCAGACCAGCTTGGACCCTGGCAGATGTTGGGGGGGTCCTTTGGCTGGAATTGAGGCTGTGGTGAAAAGAAAGCTGCTGGAGTCTTTCCTTCTTGTACCCACCTCTGCCGTGCTGTTGAGCATCACAGGAGGATGTTTTCTAGCCCAGATTGTGCTGAGCAATCGGGTTCTTCCTGGCTTTCAGCAGGTCACTTGTGCACATCCCACAGGAAAGGGCAAACCCTCCTGGGATGATAACGAGCCTTTGATCTTACCACGCAGGATGACTTTGCCATTATGTTTTTTGCTTCTAGGCACAGTGTTGCTACAGCTCAGCTGAAGGAGAAGCTGGCTAATGCCCACAAACAGCTGGGGCAGCTGCAGGCCCAGGAAGCCAGTCTGCAGCAGGAGCAGAAGAAAGCAGACACACACAAGAAGATGACTCAGTTCTAGTCTCTCAGAGAGGTGTTTGACTGCAGTGATTGTCCTTCCAGCCAGCCCTGGTGCTCACAGCCTCAGAGCCTGGGGGAACCTTCCTGCTCCTCTGGGCCTCAGGCTGCCCAGCCTGGAAAATGGGCTGGAAAGCAGTCATTCCTAAACCCAGATGGCTCTGAGCATTGCTGGGAAGGGGAGGAGCACACATCCTGGAAGCAGTCAGTGGGCCTGAGCCTTCTATGAGCGCAGGCCACAAGAAACAGGATTCTCTGCTCTCTCTGCACACTTCTTCCCTTTGCTATCACTACAGAGTCTGTAGCTCCTCGGTGGTAACGTTGCTGGCTACACACCAGCTGAGGAGGGGCTTTGAAAGCCCCACATCCTGCGTCAACTGTGGCTTGTGTTGGCAGCCAACTGACAAACACAGGGTCCCAAAGCAGAGCAGGGTGAAAACAACAAAGGCCAATGGCTTCAGCTGCTCTCTGCCTTGTAGGTTTTGCCGTGGGATTCAACTAAGAACACAGTTTTGGGGGGGAGCAGCTCCTTGTAGCCTCAATATAATGAGCAGACAGAAAACTGGCAGCTTGGAGGTGGGTTCTCATTGCCTGAAGCTTCAGATTTCATCTGTTTGGGTGTAAGAGTATCCCAGGACATGCTGTAGCCTCATTGACTTGGCATGGGAAGCCACGTGGTTCCACACGTGGAGTGCCAAAGCTGGGGGGGATAAGAGCAGAGTAACAGAGCTTCAAACCTCCCGGTTGTTCTGTCCCAAGTGGCTCACTGGACACAAGTCCTTTTCTTAAAGCCCCCCAGGACCCAGACCCGGGCCCTGGCTGAGCACTGAGATGGGTCTGTGCGAGGCAGCCCTGTCTGTGGCAGAGCTTCAGGCCGGGCTGGAGGCAGGTGGAGCAAGCAAAGTGCCCTTCCCTGCAGCATGGACAGGAGGGATGTCTGCCCCCAGGTTATATTGTGCATTGGTGTCAGCCAGTCTTTGCCCCAGAGGAGATGGTGTCTTCATCAGGCTGTGTCTGGTGGGCCTGGTGCAGTGAAATTGCTTTTAGAGGAAATAAATGTTTTCAATTTCATGCCAGTATCTTAAGGATCATTTTATTCCTTCATTTAAGGAATCAGTTTCCTTTGATTCTGCGAGTCATTTTTCTGATGGAAACTTCTGCTCCTTTGGTACCACCTTCTGTGTCTGTTATAAAGGTGTCAGCTTGGCCAGGGCTGCACCAACCGGCTGCCAAACTCACCAGGAAGCCTGAGGCTGGAGGAGAAGGGATCAGAGTTGTGGGATTCAGCATTGCTACGGACACCCCTCGGGAAACACAGCAACAGCAGAAGTGACCAAGAGGAACATCTTCAGGGAGCCTCTGAGTGACTTCTTCCTCCTTGGATCCCGCTGTGATGGACTCTGCTGATGGGAAAGGTGCTGGGGGCTGCCCTGAGTTATCAGCTTCAGTTTCTCACTGTATTGGCTGTATTCATTGTGCTGAACTTGAGTTCTCTGCACTGGGCCTAACTCAAGGGTTTAACAAGGGTTGCTCAGTGCCCTTCCCTTACAAGTGACTGTTTCCCACACTCAAGTGGTGTTAATGTGCCTGGCATAGCATGAGTGCACACTGAGGCAGCACTGGTGGCCTGAGCTGGGCAGAGAAACTCCTTGGGCTTGTTCTGTGCTCTGACACTATTCAGCATCATCCCCTCTTTCAGAACTCTCAGTCCTATGTCTTGGCTGAGTTGTGGTTTGACCCTTGGGATTTCCATTGCCTTCCTTACCAGAGTCCTGTTGGAACGGCTGCTGCCTCCCTCCCAAGGCAGTTCACATCCCTGCTGAATAAAGTTGGGGTTTACTTGATCCCTCTCTCTGGTAAGGCAGTGTTCATTTGCAAGGTAATGCTCATCTCTGGGGACCCATCCTTTTCCTTACATTGCCTGGGGGCAGAGGGCTGGGACGGGAACCAGCCGGGTGGGAAGCAGAGGGTGCTCTTGCAGAGCCCATCCCTGGGTGCTGCTGGCAGCCAGGGTGGGGAGAAAGCAGCCTCCCATTGGGTGCAGCAGCCACCTCGGCAGCCCAGGAAGCTGTGGTGTGCGCTGCATGGTACCTGCTCGGAGCCATCTGCTCTGGAAGGAGCTGAAGAGGAGCGGGAGAGCTCACATCAAGGTGTTCGATCTGTTGGGGAGCCCCTAATGAGGAATAACGTTGGGATAAAGCAAGCCAATTCGTGCAGGCTGGGTGGCAAGGGGAGAGCATGATTGGATCCCTGCCCTTCACAGTCATCAGCCTTTGAGCCTCTGCAAGGTAAGTGGTGCTTTTCTTGCCTTGTAAACTTGAGTCTGCAACTAAACCAGGGGCTGAAAAGTGCTTTAGAACCACCCTATCTAATGGGCATTGCAGTGCCGTTGGAGATGCTGTTGCAGCAAGCTGGATGGGACAGGCAGGATCCCTGCTCTGCAGCAGGACAGCATGAGCTGGGGTGAACTGGAGCTGTGAGGAGGGCTGAAAGCTTTGTGCTACTCCATGCTTTGTGCTTGGGAAGCATCTGGGCTTGGAAAGGAAGAAAAGGAGCTTGAGCTCAGCACTGCCGGGTCTTGAGTCCAGAGGCTGAGTGGGAGCTGGTTCCTTCCATGGTGAGGGCGGAGGTGGGGAGCCAGGTTCTCCACTGGGAGATTCCCGGTTGTCTCATGGGGAGGGTTTTGCTCGTGTGTGGAATGGCTCCTGGGGGCTGCTCAGCTGCTGGCTGCAGGGGAGGAGGCTGGGGAGAGCGCGGGCATTGACACCCGGAATGATGTGAAACCGCTGAGTTTGTGGCAAGAAACCCCCTGTGGTCGCTGTGATCCCCGTGCAGACCCGTACCCATCCCCATCATCCACACTGCCCCTGCTCTGGGGCTGCCTTCCCCTGGCTGCCGCCCCGAGGTCCCTGCTGGCGTCTGCTGTGGCTCAGCTCTGCAGGAAACCTCTCGAGCAGGTTCTCAGCTTCTCTCTGCCCGAGTGAGCGCGGAAGGGAGGAGGGAAGGGAGATGCTGAAGCGGTGTCAGCTCGAGCAGAGCAGGGGGCACGTGCCTTCAGGCTTTGAAACTGCGCTTCACAGCATCCCACATGGGTTGGAAGGGACCTTAAAGCTCCTCCAGCTCCAGCCCTTGCCATGGGCAGGGACACTTCCACTGGAGCAGCTTGCTCCAAGCCCCATCCAGGGCAGATTCAGTGGTGCCTGTTATGGGGCTTTCCTTTTTCATACTTGAAGACAAAAGCTCTACTTCTGCTTCTTGGGGCTCTTCTCTCAGTGCAGCTCCCCAGGGTCCCCGAGCTGGGTTTGCTGCAGGCGCTGATGGGGATCAGCTTCTGATGTTTGCCCTGGTTTCTTGCAAATGTGCTCTTTGAGGAGCTTCAGAGCCGTTCTTGTCGTCACCGTGCGCTGAGCACGCTGTGGTTTCATGGGGTGGGTGAATCAGAGGCCGGGCAGAAGCAGCAGCGCTCGGGTTCCACCATCAATTCAATCCTGGTGTCATGGAGCCCAGGAGAGAACCCTGGGCCTGGTGCAGCAGCCGCGTCCTGGAGTAAGAAACCAACTGCATTGGTGGTGCCTGTGCTCAGCGTTACTGCAGGGAGTTACTCCTGCTCGGAGGCTCCGGGTGAGCATCACACATACACGGGTATGAGCCTGGAGCACAGCCCGGGATGGGGAGAGCAATAACTCCATTGGCAGGAGTTCAGGCGTGCGTTTGGCTTTGGAGATGTCGCGTTGCGAGCTGCTCCATCCCACCCGGACCAGCCGCTGCCTTCTCCTCCCAGATTCCTCCCTTTGGGAGAACCAATGCGTTGTCCCCAGAAGCGGCATCCCCAGTGACTCAATGCACCAAGGGGCAGGCACTGAGTGAGTAGAAACACAACAGAAAGTAGGGCAGGAGCAGCCTCTGTTAATATCAATTTAGGAAGCTTCTCAATCCCTCAACCTTAAACACACAGAGATGGCAAACGCACCCGCTGTGGGATGAGCTGCCCCGTCTGTGCCTGTTAAAGCTCCCACTTCCATTCCGGCACAGCCCCAGCCCCATGGTCCCTGCTTAGAATGGTGCCTGCTGCCCCTGCACAGCTCTGCCCCGAGCTCAGCCTCTCAATGAGCCCAACTTGTTGGGCTGGAGCTGTGCAAAGCGATGCTCGCGTGGCCGGTAATCCCTGTCCTCCGTGTGTGCCCAGACAGGAAAGCGCTGCTGTCTGATTGAAACCGCACCAGGGAGGGATCGGTCCCTTCCCGGCTCTGATCCCAGCCGGTCCATCCAGCCCCGGCAGTCCATAAATCCTGCCCCGCTCTCCAGGGGTTAAAGCTTCAGTCAGGGAAGTGCCCCAAGGCGTGGGAAGTGCTCAGATAAAAGGGTGCTTGAGTCGGCAGGGCCTTGGTGGTGTGAGGTGAAGATGTGAGGAGGATGCTGTGGGGTGATGCAGGGGAGAGGGGAGCCATTGGTGCCGCCATGGGGCTGCTGCAGCACCATAGAGGCACCAGAGGCAGGGGGCTTCTCATCGGGGCTCATTTGGGTTCAGACACGTAAGGGGGTGAGTAAGAGGTGCTCAGGGTGCCCCATGGCATCCCCATGGCATCCCCATGACACTCCCATGTCCCCAGCTCCACTGGTGGAAGCTGCTTGGGTCTTCCAGCCCCATCTTACTTGGGGGCTCAGGATCAGCTACTGAGGCCTCTTCAAGCTGTATTTACCCCAGTGCTGGGAACTGCCTTCCTTGCCCTCTGGATCAGGCGTTTTCCAGCCGCTGGCATCCACGTCTCAGGTACCAGGCCAGCCCGTTGTGGGGTGCAGGACGTGCACGGGGCTGCACTTGCGCAGAGCTGGGAGCAGCAGCCGTTGGCTTGACACGGCGCAGGTGAAGCGGTGGCAGCTTTTGCTCTGGGGTTGCTGATGGCTCAGCAGGGACAGGGATGATGGGGTGGGATGGGATGGGTGGGGTGGGATGGGATCTCACCGTGAGTCCCTTGGGAAAGCTGTGGGATGCTGCTGGAGTGGGAAGTTTCTGCTCTTTGTGTCGGGCTCCCTGGAACCTTTGTGCCTCTGCACCGCTTGCTCTGGCCTTGCCGTTGCTTTGGTTTGCAGGGGGGAACCTATTCCCTTGGATAAGGCGCAGGGAAGAGGGGCTGGGATGGGGCAGGGCATGGCTTTTCCTTCAGGAAGAGGAAGCTGGCATTCTCTTTGTGATGCCGGTGGAGGTGGCTTGGGTCTGTGTGTGCCCAAGAGCCACCATGGCTGGGTTGGTGCTCGGTGGTGGTCCTGCAGCACCCAGGGACCCCACTGATCTCGTGGCAGGGGTTGATGGGGCTGAATCCCACAGGGCTTGGAGGGGGAGACCTGGGGATGGGGAGGGTGAAGCTCACCCCGCTTCCGGGAAGCTGACTCATCTGTTTGCTGCTCCTGTTGGGGCCACCCCATCCCCGTGTCCCCACACAGCACCCGGGTAATTTGGGGTGTCCCAGAGGGGTTTGGGGGCCCCGTTCCCACGTCTCAGCAGCCACTCGGGAGCTTGAGCCTTGTCGGGTTGGTTTGTAAGCAATGAACCCAAACTCTGATGTTTCCTGGGGTGAAGCAGTGGAGGTGACGTGGGGAGGGCAGCGGCTGGCCAGAAAATGGGGGTCCCTGGGTACGTCCCCCCTCCGGAGCATCTCCCTGCATGGGGCCCTGCAGCACCATCCCCGACCCTGCTGAGCCCAGTTCCACCCCACCTCCTGTGTTCTCTCTGCAGAGCTCAGCCCCACGGCGGTGCTGGAAGCGGCTGCCCCATGGCTGCAGCGGGGGGCGAGGGGCCGGGGGGGACCCCACTGCTGCCAGCGGGCACTGCCCTGGCCCTGCTCGGTGGCCTGGTCTACCTGGGCGCCCTGTGCGCTGCCTGCAGCCGGTAGGTGCTGACCCCCCCTCCTGGGCATGGGGACCCCTCCATGGCCTTTGGGGGTGCACAGAGAAACCCCATTGGTGCCTGTCCTGAGCTGGGACCATCGGGATCTGCTGCTCTGTTTGCCCTGAGCCTAAACCACAGCCTCAGCGCAGCTCTGCCTGGCCTGATCCTGCACCCCTGTGCCTTGTTACCCCCTGATAGCCCCCCTGCATCCAAAGGGCTCACAGGAGCAGCCTGGAGAGGGCTGAGTTGTGAGCGGGACGGGCAGGGTGGGTGATGCCAGGGGTGCCCCCATGGCTTGGTGGGATGCAGGACGCAATCGACACCTCCCCAGCCAACAGGGAGCCTGCTGAGGGGCTGGTAATGGAGCAGGGGGATGGATTTGAGGGTGCTGCTGCCCCACTGAGGAGCACGCGGTGGTGCCCATCACGGCCAAGTCAGGGTCTTTGGGCACCCACTCCTCACCCCCAGCCCCGTGCTCAGCACCGCTTCTCCCCACAGCAAGGGCAGGAAGAAGAAGCTCCCTCCGGATGGGGTGAAGCTGGTGGATGAGGTAAGCACGAGCTGGGGCAGCAGGATGAGCCCTGGGGGTGCTGCGAACCCCCCAGCTCCCATCGCTGGCGCTGAGGGTCTGTGTCCCCCCCGCAGTCCCTGCTCAGACAGACGCAGCTGCGGTCGCTCAGCAAGTCAGACACGAGGCTGCACGAGCTCCACCGGGTGAAGGCCGGCGATGACGGTGAGTGCCCACGGCGGCAGCGGGGTCCGGTGCGCGCACGGCAGCATCACCCACTCTCGCTCCCTGCTCCGTCCCCATCTCCCATCCCTGCAGCCCAGCGCCCGGCCAGCCTGGACTTCACCTGCCCCGCGCCTGCTGACCCCCAGCACGGTGCCAGCGTCCTCCTGCACCGGGAGCTGCCGCAGATCCCGGTCCCCGAGCCCCCGGACCAGACCTACTCCAACCTCCTCTTCCCCCCGCGCCGGCATCCGGTGCCCGACACCGTCTACGAGTGCATGGCCACGGGGGGAGAGGAGCCCCCCGTGTCCCCCCCTCGGGCTGCGCATGGGGGGGCCGATTACGCCTGCGTGCGCAAGGTGAAGAAGGGGATGCCCGCGGAGGCGCAGGATGCGGCCGCAGCCGTGGGACCCCCCCAGGCGCTGCAGTGCTGGGATGGCCCAGGAGGTGCCCCCCAGGCGAAGGTACGGCTTTGGGGATGGCAGGGATGGGGTGTGTGGGGGATAACGTCACACCGTGCACCCCTGGGGTGCCCGTGTTGAGCAGAGCATCCCAGCCTAGTGCAAATTGGGCTCCTACCCTTGAGCAGTGGTACCAGTGGAGGTTGTTGGGGTCAGGATGAAGCCAAGACCCCAGACACAGGCGATGCTGTTCTCTGTGTCCCGCAAAACGCTCCCTGTGTTGTGTACAAAGGGGACCCCCAATGGTTGATCTGCTGTCAGCATCCTCCTGGGGTATGGAAGCTGGGAGGGGGGCACGGGCATGGGGATACCCCTGCGGGCCGAGATTGCCTCCAACCTTCCAATATCTGAAGGGGGCTGCAGGGATGCTGGAGAGGGGCTCTTCATCAGGGACTATAGCAACAGGACAGGGGGTGCTGGGTTCAAACTGAAACGGGAAGCTCAGGTTAGATGTAAGGAGGAAGTTCTTTATCGTGAGGGTGCTGAGGCGCTGGCACAGGGTGCCCAGAGAAGCTGTGGCTGCCCCATCCCTGGCAGTGTTCAAGGCCA
>JBCJKH010057974.1:0-10283 GCA_039877255.1 Loriculus beryllinus
CCTTGCTATTCTCCTCTCTACCAGTGTTCAACAGATGTATAGATTTTTTCAAAATCTATATTCTATAAACAGATATTTTCCTATCTGTTATTGCTCAAACATCCAACTAGAGATCTGTGACTTCTCACTGTTTCATCACTTCAACATCTTGATCCCTTTCTTCTTTTACTGCATAAAACACACAGAATGTAAAGGTTCTAATAATGTCTTTCCCCTGCAGTAGAATAGTTCCTGAAATCCAACTGCCTACAACCCATTACAACAACCTGTGCCAGATTTAAAAGCTAGCTTCAGCAGACCTCTTGTGTCAATACTTACCATAGGACTGACTCTCAAGTTATTATCCATGCTAAAATACAGATCAGTTTTTCCATGATCCAAGCTTGGATTTCAGAGTAGGCATATACCATTTTTCAATGACTACATGTTCCTGGATCATGAACTTGATTTAGAGCAGCTCTGCTCTCAACACCTCTCTGCCCACATTTATTGTAGAATGCTTTCCCCAAGTTTCCCTTGGGGTTTGTTACTTCCTTTTAGCATTTCAAAAACTAAATACTATTATTCCACTGCAGATCTAATGAATTCCAGCCAAACCTATCCATTTAACCACATAGTTTTTCAGTCCAGGAAAGAGATTTTTCTTGGACAAGTGTGATACTCTTTGCTAACCAGATCTGCATTTATAACAATCCTTCTTATATATATATATTTAACACTACCAGCACTTAATGTTGGTGGTGTTAAAACACTTTAACTTCTTCCCTTAATTTTTGCATTATTGACAATTTCCCTTATGTTTGAATAGTTCAATAATGGTATGAACCAGGATAGAATCTTCTTTCCCTTGACACAGTGCTCTACTAATGACCAGCTTTTACCTTCTGTCATCATTTTTGGAACCATAGCAAGTTCCTTACTTTCTGAGTATCACAGATTCAAGGAATCATAGAATGGTTGAGGTTGGAAAGGGACCTGTGCAGCTTATCTGGTCCAATATACCTGCTCAAGTAGGGTCACCTAGAGCTGGTTGCCCAGGACTATGTGCAAACAGATTCTTCAAGGATGGAGACCTCATAAAGCTTTACAGCAGAACCATACACACATAAACTCAGAATAGGTGTTGTGTTTCCTGCAAAATATTAAATGTGAGGGAATCAAGGAATTTAAGGAACCAATGATAGAATTGATATATTGCCAAACACTTTACCTGGGATATCTTTCTATTAAAACAGCTGCTTCCATCAAGAGCACCAAAGCACAACAATCAGTTGATTGATGCTAACAGCCTGCTCAAAAGAAATGACAGCTGCTTCGTACTTTGCTTCATACCTTCTAAAGCACAGAATTCTCAGCTTCACAAGGGTGTGGTGCAGCAGAACCTGACTCCAGATATATTGAGTTCATAATGCAATTGATATATCATCTGGGAATGCCTGACAACCTTATCTGAGGCATCAGATTTTGATGGAGTTCAATGACAGTTGGTTTGACTGATTAAGCACCTATGCCTGCATGTCAATTTTCCATATGCATAAATCTGGGAGCATTCCATTCTGTCAGACTAAAGACTGTCATCTAACATCTGTATCTTTCCCAGGACACCTCTTTACATGCCTGGTATGTACAGTCACTTATTTTCCACATGGCAATCCAGAAAAGGATGTGGTTAAACTGGACAAAGTTCAGGCAACAAGGCTAGAAAAAGACAACCAGCATTAATCAGAAGACAAAAAAAAAAAGAGCTGTTTTATTTAGAGAGGGAAAATTAGGGAGATGTGTGTTGACTTTTCAAATATGTGAGAGGTAGCCATAAAAAGATAAAAGGAATAAACCATCTATGCCTACCATGAGTAAAACCAATACTAGTGTTCTAAATTACAGCAATAAAGATTTTGTTCAACATCGGAAAAGAAAAGCTTCCTGGTAATATGGACAATAAAAACCAGGAATAAGTTGTCAATCAAAGTTGGTGGAACCTCCACCACAGGAAATTTTAAGGATTTGTTGGGTTGGCACCTTTCAGAAATGAAATCCATTTCATATACACCTAGTTCATGTATACCTTCATCTATACTGTTCTTTCTTCATTTGCACTCCTTTCTAACCCTGTTTTCTATGATAAACTCTTCCTTTTAACTCAGGTTCAGGGAGGTTTTTCAGGCAGGCCTATCTACTTGAGAAGACATCTGTATGACTTTTGATGTACTTCCAACTTCAACATTTTCAGACAACACAAAGAAGCATTTCAGTTGAAGATTCATTGTTTGATGTTTAAATCATGGATTTTTCTATAGCTCTGAAATGCAATTGCAGCCTCCTCAATATATGCCGTTTTTTCTCTCTAGACATTTCCATTGATTGGGTAAAAAAAAGATAGCTATGGAGATGCAGCTAATGACTATTTTGCTACACAGATAACAAATCTAGGAGGGGTTGTGTGATAAGTGGATTTTAGCTCTCTTTATTACTGTCAGGCCACAGAATTTTGATTATGCCCATTTTATTTCTTTTACTTATCTTGCTTGCCAGATTGTTTTGCTGCACAAGATTCAAATATATCTCTACTGAAAGCCTTATGAGAGAGAATATTGATAGAAAATTAAATAACTGTTTATGGGCTTTTCTGATATGAAAATCCCAAGCTGCCAAGATTCATATGAATCAGTTCTGGGAAAAGAGCAAGGCTGCACGAGTATTATATTTTTCTAGTCTACTTGGTGACTTATTTCATTAACAAAACAGTTTGTTCTAGACCCTTGAATAATGATGGTAAAGTACAATCAGCCAATGTTGTGGTTCAACTCCAGCCACCACCTGTGCACAATGCAGTCACTTGGTCATTCCCCTGCAATGGGATGGAGGAGAGACTCAGATGAGTAAAGGTGGGAAAACTCATGGGCTGAGATAAAGACCGTTTGATAGCTAGAGCAAAAGCCGTATGCCCAAGCAAAGCAAAGCAAGGAATTCATTCACCACTTCCCACCTGCAGATGGGTGTTCAGCCATCTCCAGGAAAGCAGGGCTCCATCATGCACAAGGGTTACTTGGGAAGACAAAACACCACTCCAAACATCCCCCACCCCCCCTTCTTCCCCAGCTTTACATGTTGGGCATGATTCCACATGGGATGGAATATCCCTGGGGTCAGCTGTCCCGGCTGTGTCCTCTCCCAAATCCTTGTGCACTACTTGTCAGTGGGGTGGTGTGAGGAGAAGAAAAGTCCTTGACTCTGCCTAAGCACAGCTCAACAACAGCTAAAACTGTTTTCAGCACAAACCCAAAACATAGCCCAAATTAACTCTATCCCAACTCTATTAACATAAGTTGAACTGTATTTTCGCTTTATGGTAGAAAAATGCTCCCTTATAGAAGTACAGTATTCTGCAATGCCCCACATAGCTTATTAAAATGTTTCATCCTGTATACAATTTAAAAGTTGTCCTAATGCTTAGCTTCTCTTTTCATCACTGGAATTCATCTGCAATTCTCTGCTCCATATGGTATGGTAGAAGTACAGTGGAAGTTTACTTATTTAAACTCCATTTTCTTCCCAACTCTGGGAAAATCTGAAAAACTTAATCTGAAGCCACTGAAGAACTAAGAAAAGTGTGTTAGTACAATTTTTTAACACTGAACAGTGAGCTTGGAACAACTGTTCAAACATCTATAAAAAAAACACAAGATACCCAGCTGAAAGTAAGAGAACATGAAATGCAAGTCATTTAAGACTTACTGTAGATTCTGCTTCTACAAAATGCACCAGTTAGTCAAAGATTGATTTTTCAGCGCAAGCAGCTTTACAGGAGATGTTTCCTGAATGATCAATGCTTATTCAGTGAGTGATGAAGATTGCCTGCCTGACAGAGCGTTATCGGCTCACCTGGAAACACATCTTCCCTGTTCCCTAATGTGGCAGAAGCACCATGAACGGCAGAAATCTGTGACACAAATGCAATCCACATTGGTATTGCCATTATCACATCATCCCTAGTGGTTCAGGTATGTCACTGGCACAGGTGACTGGAAAAAAATACTTTAGATTATGCTCTTTTCTAGTAAGGCACTATTTGCTTTTCCTGGCACGTTACCCTGACTTTTGACATTGTAGTAATGAAATACACTTGAAGAGCCCATCTCCCTGCTTAGTCATTCCCTGTCCCCTCAAAAGCCACATAAATTAATGTCATCTGCCTTTAAAAGCCTCCAGAGAAGGAGATTATGCCCTCACTGTGGATAGTCTCTTCCTATTTTGCACTAATGAGTGAATTAACTAGACTGCCTAAGAACAACTATAGCAGGTCAATTCAAGGGTCCTTGTAGCCCAGAATTTTATCTCCAACAGCTATAAACATGAGTGCAATAACAGGACAAACACATAGTAGTGCTTCTTCTTCAGACTACACTCACTGGCTGCAATGAATTCTAGCTTAGGAAATCACTGAGCCAGAGTTGTTCCATGTTTTTTTTTCCATAATACACAACCTAAATCTCCCTGCAAAGGGTAGATTTATGTGGAAGAAGGAAAATCTATACTGAAGAATTGTAGAACCTCAGAATTAATTCAGGATTCATTGTTGCAATTTATATTGTAGTGAATATCACTTGAAATGCTTCAAAGGGCTTCAATTAAGTTTCAGATTTTATATCCCGTTTCACCTACATCCACCACTATCACTTGCTGACACAGCTCTTAATAGACTTCAGCATGCTCTGAGCTGGGCTCAGAAAATCATTCAAGTCCTGACTTTTGGAAATTGCTGCCTACAGTAAACCAAGAGGCAATTAAAAGGTTCTAAAATAGGATTGATCAGGCATTGGAACAGGCTTCCCAGGAAAGTAATGGAATCACCACCCCTGGAAGTGCTCAAAACCCATGTAGATAAGACCCTCAATGGTTTAGTAGTGGCCTTGGCAGTCCTGGGTAATGGCTGGACATTGTGATCTTAAAGGTCTTTTTCAACCTGGTTCATTCTATGATTGCTTTCCCTCCTATGTTTGAAAAAGTTTCTGTTCCTTGGGTTTGTTTTTTTCTCCCCCAGATGATTACCTAAATCCTGTGACTTTGTTTCAGGAACATTTTCATTTTCAAGTAGGAAAAAAAGATTTTGTAAAACAAAGGAAATTGGAAAATTATGATAATTATGACTTCAACAAAGAAACTCTTGCAAAAATTATAACTGTGCTTTGTCTAATCTTTTGAAAGAAAAGCATTTTAAAATCCATTTTTTCTCCCTTCCTGTCCTGCTTTCTTTCACATATTGCTTTTTGTTTCAAACAACATACAAAGGATAAAGAAGCCAGCAGTGTTTGCCACATGTAAGATGACAAGGATTGTTAATGAAAGAAATACAGACAAACATGACAAGTATTAAAGATAAGAAAAAGCATGTTGTGCTTATTACAATTATTGCTCATGTGCCTTTTAAAAATCATTATTAATTAACATAGATCTCACATCCTCATTTTGCTGATGCACCTCATCACACTTGGGATCTTTATTTTGATTTGTCTGATTAAGCTCTACCTCTTGTAAAGATTAACCACTTTAGATGGCTATATTCTGCAGCAAACATGAAGCTAGGAATATCTCAGATAGATTAGGTGACACAGAAGACTAATACCTTCTCTAGCTTCAATATAGAGAATCCTCACATGCCAAGAACAAGTCTCAGATTTTCAAGCATCTCTGCAGCATACCCTTAAAGTATTAAAATGGTATCACACAGTTTTGCTTGTTAGTGGAAAGATAGCTGAAGCATCTAAGGAGATAGTAACATGGAATAGTGTCTATTTAGTACAACTGGCCTGTTTTTAATGTACTTGGCATATTACCTTGACGTGAAAAATGTTAGATGCAATGGAAATAGTACAGATATTCATTAATTTTCAGATGGGGTCTTATGATGTCTGAAATATTTAAGCAGTAACATACTTCAGATAGGCAACTGCATAAATTACCAGTTCACTTAGACTTACAAAGCACAAATTGAAAGAAGCCCTCAAGCTCCCCTTTTTGTAAAACACCAAAGTGAGTGAAACACTAGCACAGATTAGGAATGCTTTGGGCTGAGAGCTGGTAACGAAGCCAATTTATGAGGTGTTTTCAGTAAAGTTATTCTGATCTTCTTTGGATGATTTCCGTTTCTTCCTCTCCTAGCATGGCTCCCCTTGCAGAGATTCAATTAAAACACTGGGATTTTAGATTTGAGGAAAAAAATTACAAAAGTGAAAATAATAAGGAATTTTTAATTTTTATTTTTTAAGAATTTCCTGGCAAATATTCGAAGAAAAAATACTGGGATGTAACTTAAATCCTTAAGACCCCTTTGTTTGCAGGTGTGTTGTGTTCAAGAACCAACTTGGGAAGTTTCTCTATAGAAGTTGAACATACATAAAATACACTAATATCATCACATACATATTACTTCTAAAAAATAAATAGAAATTGTGAAAAGGCCTTAGAATTACACGGGAACCTACATCAAATTAAAAACCTGGCTGAAAAGTCTCCACTGAAATCAGTGTTCTTAAAGGGTAAGGACACAAATACTATGTTTAACTGGAGCTATAGAGAACAGTTTTAGAATACAAACCTGCTTAGCTTTCTCATCCTGGAATACCCAGAGGCTTCGTTAGCTGTAGATGGCATATCCAGGGGGGGAAAGAAACCTTGCATTTTTAGGGCTCTAGAGAGGAAATAAAGGGCACATGCCTTTGCAAAGCTTCAGTAATGCTATTTTGATTAGAGGAAAGTTTCTTTCTAAGGAAGCTATTAACTACAAGAGTTGAAAAATGCTATTTTAAGATACAGGAGTAAAGCAGTTGCACTTCAGTGAGCATTAGCAAGTTATTTTTGGCTGCTTTTAAAGGGGTGCAGAGGGGTTAATTGGCTTCCTGCAAAAGTGCAGAAGGATATGCTGACATACCTAAGTATTATTTTGAGAAGCAGATAAGGAAATACACATGCAGACACACAGTTTGTAGAAGTACTGTCAGCTAAACCGACAAGCACTGCAACTTCTACATTGACAAGGTGTCTAAAATCGTAAAAACATTCAATCTTTAGAGGAGGAAAAGACAGCCTGATGACTGTGGCTAGCTCATTTTACATACATAGAAGGGAGAACTGGGATCCTCCTCCAAAGAAAGCTTGGAAGAGCATTAAAGGTTACTTCTGACCACCTCAAAGAGCAATATAAAGAGAAAACCAGCTACTCCATGTGTTTTTACAGGTTTGCCATTTTGCAGCAAATACCTGGGGTGAGGACTTCTGAGCTCTGGTGACTATCAAGCTTTTTCAGTCAGACTGGATGCTTTGGCATATAAGAGTTAGGAACTTTGTTGGTCCTGTTTTCAGTCATGGATCATGTCAGTCCTAGATCCATCATGTGAAAAGGGCCCAGCACAAAACAGCCCTAACAGCAGTTGTGCAAGACCTGCTGAGTGGAGGGTGAATGTGCAGCATATCTGGTAACTCTACATGTACGCAAGATTTCTGCACCAGGCTCTAAAAGCCCCAAAAGCCTTACTGAGAGTGTTGGCCCCTCCATCAGTTTCTCATTTCAGAAGGAGATTCAGCCAGATACATATGCACTAAGGATACAATGCCTGCTCCTTTTCCACATTGAGAAGGAAAAAGGGCAATGTCATAGTATCATAAAATCACAGAATAGTTTGTGTTGGAAGGTACCTTCAAAGCTCATCTCGTCCAACCCTCCTGAAATAAGCAAAGACATCTTCACGTAGATCAGGCTGCCCAGAACCACTTCCAATCTGGCCTTGAATGTCTCCAGGGATGGAACATCCACCACCTCTCTGTGTAACTTGTGCCAGTATCTTACCACCTTCACTGTAAAAAATTTCTTCCTTGTGTCCAAGCCCAAATCTTCCCTCTTTTAGTTTAAAGCCATGTCAGTGATGGATTATCTTTCCCATAAGAATAGACAGACCATGACAGCAAACTTGGCACTGCAATAACAGAAAGAGCACACAGTGTATCACACTGATACTCAAGTCCAAAAGCATCTTTTTCTCAGGTTTATCTAAGTTTATCATTGATTCTGCTCTCCGCACTTCTATAAGCTCATTGCTTTCACAGTGGCACTGTTTTTGTACCCACTCTGTCTGATGGCATTAATCAATCAAATATTCACCAGAGGGGTCTTCTTGTTTCTAACTCTTTCCCTTACACACATTTTAAGTCCACAAAGGGACAGCCAGGCCGCAGTATTCCTGCTTCAAATTATACAGCTTACTTCAAATAAGCTGCCAGTAAAGTCCTGGACATGCCCTTCAGCAACTGACACTGCTGCAGGAAGGACTGTGCCCATTCCAAACTGTGAGTGAAAACAGACCCGAGGCATTTGGTCTCTCACGAACAAAATCATTGTGTATTGTCTCCTGGCACTCTTGGAGTCCATGTGGACAGTTGAATGCTAGAGATGCATGAGGACAGATGACGGCACTTGATTAGGTTTACAGGAATGTAACTCAACCATCTGATACCAAAGCAGGCTTAAAAATTTGGAAAGCAAAAAATAATGCATTTAGACTTTTTTTTTTTTTTTTTTTTTTGAAAGAAAAATGTTACAGAATGAAGGTGCTGGTTGAAATGCTCAAAGACTCAGTAAGTCAAACCTTAATTTCTATTTAATTTTTGTAGAAATTGTGCTGAATAGTGAACAGAAACCACTTTAACAGAAGTATAGAATGGCAGATGTTTAGTGTGACACACAAGGCAAAAACCCCAGAATAACAGAAGAAAACAGAAATACAAACAGGTAAATCGAGACTCTGACACTCTTAAGAGTAGCTGACTGATAGTTCACACCCCTCTTTCAGAACGAAAAAGGTCTTTTCGTCATACATGGCAATACTTACACTTTACTGTGCCTAAATTCTTACCGGCCAGTGTGCCCCACTGCGCAGAGAAGAAAAAACACTAATTAAAACCCAAACTCAGTCCAGTAAGAACTTCACTCCTGCTACCCTTTCTAAAAGGAGGGCAGTACCACATCTCTGCAAAGTTCACAAAGGACAGATATCACCACTGCTATTCATTTCCGACAGCTACTATGATGACAACTACAAATGTTCGGAAAGAAGAGGATGTTGGCAGCATGATACATTATATTTGAAAACCTTTTTGAGATTGACCTGGCTTTCAGTTGGTGACAGCTTTAATCATAAATGGAGACTTTGTGACAGGGTCTTCAAACTTAAACTACTCATGAGACACACATATTAATCCTGGCGAGAAAAGGCCATTAGTCCTGCCCTTCAAAAAAGCTATCAAATCTGGTCAAACTCTTAGCTAACTTAGAACCAACAACCTAGTGAACCCTGATAATGGGAAGGATAACCACACCTAGACCATGATTTACAGAAAAACATGTAAATTTATCCAGTTCCACATCTGAAGTAGTATTGCTGTTACAAATTAACTGCTCATTTGTTCCTTAGTAATTTCACTTTTTGGCTCCCATCCTAACACAGAACTGCAGTTTGCAGGCTAAAAACATTGTGTATGGGAGTTTCATTCTAAATGAGACAAAGTATTTCATCGTTATTATTTAAAAGACACCTAAGAAAATGTATGCAGGAGATGTATATAGCAATATTTAAGACCTGAATTTACACTGTAGCATCAGGCCGTGCCATCTAAAGTTTTCTTCATACCATCCATGGGGTTTGGCAGCTATCCTAAATTAAGTCCTAAACAAAGAGATGTAGCTTTACTTCCAATACAGTTTGAGATTTGTCACTTTAATAAAAGCAGGACTCAAGTCTATGAACACTATTTAATACAAGACAGACACCTAACCATATAACTGACTCTTCTCAAATAGACACTACGATTTAGAAACTAAGCGTCATCCACCTTCACACCCTTACTTGAAAATAATTGTAGTTCAAAGGGGTTTTATCCAAATATTACTATGCTGAAAATCATAATGAAAAGTCTTTTGAAAACATGGCATCGGAATACCCACCCAACAGAAATTTTCTATGGAAGGTACACCAACAGCAGCTTTGAGGACAGGTTTATCATTTCATAGTTGCTTATTAAACGTAAAGGACCAGATCCAGACAAGAATGCTAGGGGAAAAAAAAGTAAAAAAGGTTTTAATGCAACAATGCTACAATTCTATTAGACACTACCAAGGTAATGTGTGAAGAAAGGTGAAATTCAGGAATACTACTGCTGCCCTAATGGTTCAATGGATAGGATACACAACTGTAAATCCATCTAAGGAGACAAACCCAGGAGCCTCACAGACA
>JBCJKH010057975.1:1010-18261 GCA_039877255.1 Loriculus beryllinus
GAGGCACTGGAATGGGCTGCCCAAGGAAGTTGTGAATGCTCCATCCCTGGCAGTGTTCAAGGCCAGGTTGGATGAAGCCTTGCGTGCCATGGTTTAGCATGAGGTGTCCCTGCTTATGGCAGGGGGGTTGGAACTGGATGAGCTTAAGGTCATTTCCAACCCTAACTATTCTATGGTTACACGATTCTATGTATGACAAAAATGCCTTGGAAATTCTTTTGTGGATTGGGAGCAAAAGGAGGAGCAGATTCTACAATGAGAGCACACAACAGGCAGGTTCCTTGCCTTGCCATTGCTCTGAAATGAAAGCCGTTTTGAAGAGCAGTGAAAGGTGTCCTGTAAGAGGGTGTCTGTGCAATGAGAAGCAGATTCCTGGAGAAGCTCATCGTGCCCTTAAATCCTTCTTCAGCTTTTTATGTCAATCATCACACACCTCAAAGCTTCTCTGGGCCTGTCAGCAGTGTGACACACATGGCATTAGTGTTACTTCAGACCAGAGGAGAGCATTTGAAATGAAGATGCTTACTCAAGGAGTGATGGGATGCTGTCTCGTTGCCCCTATTCAGACATGAACATGGATAGCATCCAGACAGGGGCAAGTTGCTCTCCCCTGTCCCCCAGCATCCTTCACCTCACAGACTGGTTTGACAGCAATTCTCCTCTCTCTGCCCATTTTCTAATGGTGAAATTACTGACCTCCACTAAGCCTTAATGGCTCGTGGCTGTCAGCCTTTCACCGCCTGCCTTTCTAAGTGGAAAGCTATTTCTTACATCCCATAAGGCTGCTGCTCTTTGACTCCCTAATTGATTGAAGATCAAACCCAAGCACCCCCCCCATTATATTTGTCACAAGCACCTGCTTGGAATTGAGGGCTCTGAGGCCCCAGTGCCTTCTCAGCTGGTGTGCAATGCTCACAGCACTACCTTTACCTTCCTCCTCTTGCTTGGCCTCTCTCTGAACTGCTTCTAGACACTGGGAGCACTGCCCTGTGTGACATCCCTGCTCCCATGGAGCTGTTCCATGGCAGGATACACTACACAATGCTGCTTTTTACCTGCTGCCAAAGCCAGAGCATGGCTGGGGGCTCGGCTGAGCTGACAAGCTCTTCCAAGCAGGAGAGAACAAGACACATGACAGAGCAGGGCTGTGGGCTCCAGCCGTGAACCAGGCTCTTAGATTAGATCTGACAGCCCTTCTTCTAATTGCTATGACTCAAGGGGAGGGAGGCAGGGCCCCTCTTGTGGCTGGAGACATATTCTGCTGCTTTATGACACTTCGTATACAGCTTCCACTGGTTATTTGCTGTTAATCCCTTCTTCCTTCCTCTGTGACCCTTTATTTTCTAGTCTCCTTTCTCTTTCCTCCCTCCTTTCCCCTTTTTCTCTCTCATTTAATAACAGTCACTGTATTCAATAAATACATTAAAGAACCCTCTGGGAAGCAAAGGCTGGACTTGGTCCAGAGTGCCAGGAAGCATGTCATTGCCTTAATGAGGACATACACTTGATGGGGGAGAGAGGGAGGGAAAATGGCTACTTACTTCCCAGGGATGCTGCAGGATAAAACCAACAAGAAATCCCTTCTTGCCCAGGAAGGAGATAGGAGAGCAGAAAGCAAGGTGAACTGCGAGAATGAAAGCAAATGAAATCTTGACCCAGAAGTGCTCTCTGTGTCTCCTTGTATCTGACCCTTGCAACATCAGTTCCATGGTGGAGAATAACCCACATGCCCCGAGTCCAGGTCTCAGTCTTGCTGCAATCTTAAGGCCATTCTTCCAGCCATCAAATATGAGGTTTCCTGGAGGGGCCAACCCTTGGTTATCACCTACACAAGCTTCTTAATATTGGCTGCCTGAAAACAGCATGGAATGGATACAGGGAGACTGTGGAAGCTGAGACAGTATGGGAAGAGCAACCTGCTCTAGTGGAAGGTGTCCCTGCCCATGGCAAGGGGTTGGAACTGGATGAGCTTTAAGGTTCCATCCAACCCAACCCAATCTAGGACTCTATGATTCTGTAATCTCTACTGAACACTTTCTAACTGCTCACACTGTGTCTGAGACCTTGGCTTGCTGAGGAGGTGGGAGAGGCAGTAGCAGCAGTAACACCTTTGCCTGGTGATGGCTTTTATTTCTCCCCTTCCTTTTCTGTTCCTAATTAGCAGGGGACTGGCTCCTGCTCCCCATGCTTTATACAACCCAAGGACAGGCTTGTGTAGCTGATAGTTTGCAAATGATTAGTAATTTGATTTCAATTGGATGAATAACCCCTTACAGCAAGATGTACATTAGCCTCAGGAATCTAATTGGTGATAACGGCCTAGAGAGCGCTTGGTTCTGCTCCTCATCCCGCCTTCCTCCCACCCCAAAAGAGAAGATAATGAGAATTTAATTTCATTCTCACCTATCCATTTGTCTAAATATGGGTGTTTAATTATCCATCTCGGCAGATAGATGTTTCTGCCTCCATGTGGATCTGAGCTATTCCTTTGGTATGAGATGTGTGTGTGTCCCCTCCCCTTACAACTCCCTGATGCAGTGTTCTTGTACTTTGAGGTTTAGCTGTGCTAAGTCTCATGTATGAGGTGTGCCTTTGCCTGACTCCAGGGTCATGCTCTGCAGCCTGCCCATGTCAGTACCTGCAGCAGACAATGAGAAGTTACATAGAGACAAAAAACCCTGAGTGGAGAGCCCACAGCCCAGGCAAGCTCCTGCTCTGCTCTTAGTTCCCTTTGCTGCCTGAGCACATCATTGCAGCCCTGCTCTGAGAGTCCAGGATGAAAAACACTTCTTTACCTGCCAGGTAGTGTTACAGTAGGTGCATCCTACTACATGTTGTAAGCTCCAGAACTGAGCATCTGTGGAAGGCATGAGCTTTGGCGGTAGAGCAGAACAGGGTTACTTATACCCCCCTTGTTAGGCTCTGAACACTGCTTGGAGGAAATGCATGTTGCCTCCTGAGGCCCATGGGGCAGGTTACCTCAAACACAGGTTTGCTGAATTGAAAACATGGTCAGAAAAAGGATCATGGAGTTCTGATGGATCAGAAACATGGCTTTTAACCTGTCTATAACTCAGCATAAACAGGAGAAACACAAGGTTCCTTTTCAGCAGTTTCATTTCCAGCTGGTCCCATGTGTTCATTGCTGGGCAGTGTTTGGAGCTCTCCCAAGGATCCGCACAGTGCAAGGTGTTGAGCTGGAATTAAAGAGGGTTTATGAAGGTTTTGTGGATCAGGAAACCTTGTATTGGAGGGAGCAGTGTGGAATCAGCCTGGCCACCCAGTTCCACTCTTGGGTGAGCAGGCCAGACCCTTCTGTGCCTGTCAGCCCCATCAGGGCTTTGAATTGGCTTTGAACTTTGGATTCAGAGCAGCTTACCTGGAAAGCCCAAATGTGTCCCAAAGCTTGGCCACGCTTCACTTCATGGAAACACTACTCAATGCCCCAGTTTGGTCTGTTTTAAATGTCTGGAGTTTCATTTGGAAGCACAGCTGTTACTGCTATAAGCTCAGTAGCTGGGAAGTGCCTATTCCATTTCTATTTGCGAATAAAATGCTGAGAAGATGGAAAGGTGGGATAGGTCTTTTAAATTGTTGCACATGAGGAAGAAAAATAGGAGAAACTCGGAACAATTGGAATCACTGAGTACGGCTCTGAGCATAGCTTCGGTGGTGGAAGGTAATATCTACCATAATCTAACCACCCCCTAAAAGAGCTACTCAGAGCAACCAGGCTGCCTTCCTGAGAGCACACCAGGAATGCTATCACATTAGTAAAACCTGCAGCACCATCCTGCCTTGGATGTGAAATTGCTTCCGTGCTAAGGGTTGTTTTCAGTTGATTTCTGAGCTAGGCTGAAGCAGAGGCACCCATTCAGGAAAGCACTTAAACAGACACTCAAACCTGAGTTAAGTCCCATTGACTTCCCTGGTCATGCTTAAGTGCTTTCTGGTCCAATTCAAAGCACATTCAAATAGGGAGAAAGGCTCTCTTTCACTTCAGCAGGCTTTAGATTAGGCTGTTTCTGCAGTCAGATGGTCTTCAGCTACACACTTGCTTTTTCTAGTTGAGGACTGGGGCAGGAATGCTGTCGGGATACACACAATGTACAAAAATACATTTGGCTTCTGCTACTTGTCATATTTTCAGCCACTTTTGTTTAATGCATTTGGGAACCTACATCTGCAGGAGCTGATTTATACACACAGCTAAGAACCAGCATGTTCACTGCCCGATGCTGAGAGATGTGGGAGTGGGTTTGTGCAAGGAGCTGGGCTTAGATGGATGGGATTCTCATCCATCATGTTGACATGGAGAAACAGTGGTGGCCACAGACCACTGGGCTGGTGGTGGGGATGTCAGTGCTTGAGAGGAGACACCAGACCACAGAAGGTCAAGCATCTGCCTTAGCCCTCTGGGTCGGTGTGGATGCTGTCGAGTAGCAAGAGAGAAAAAGCAGGACGCCAGCAAAACCCCAAGTCCCTTGGCTGCTGTGTGTTAATTCAGGACATTGTTCATCCAGAAGCTGCTGTTCCTGCTTGTCAGCAGCAGAGTGACAGAATCCGTGGAATTAATTTCCGAGGTGGGAAATGGCTAATAATTTATTTACAGCTGGGGTGGGTGCGGAGGAGGGAACGCGGCGCAGCCACGTTTGGGTTTCCTTCAGGAAATGTCAGTGCTTAGCTCTTGCTGCTTCCTCAAAACGTGCCCTATTAGTTGAGACAGCATCCTGCAGTCCCCACACCTATTAGAGAGGCTGCATGCAGCAAGGAGGAGTTCTCTCACCGCTGTGCAGCTCACCTGCAGGGCTCATTTACAGCAATGGGTCCTGCTGCGGGCATGCAGGACTCATGTGTGTGCAGTTCGGCTCCTTGCAGCACCCCATGGCTCAAGAGGGGGCTGTAGTTGTGGTTGAGAGCTAGGCAGAGGGACCGTGGGTGGGTTGTTATGTGGGAGCAGATGTGTTAAGTGGCAAGAGATGCAGTGCATGTGCCATTGACCTCTCTGTTTGTTTGTTAACAGGATACACACCCACTGGGATTTAAACATCTCCTTCCGAGAGACCTCTTGCAGGTACCATTTTGGGGCACCCTCTTTGTATGGTAGGCTAAGAGTTTATGATCTGTTACTGGCATATGGATGCTGTTAGATGTAAATGAACGTTTCTGTCAGTGCTGTGGGGTTTTTTTCTTCCTCCTTTGTTCCTTTTTCTCCCCTTACAAATCCTTTCTTTTGTTTGTATTTGGGGGACATTGTCTGTGGGAGGAAACAGTCTCTTAAGTTGGGAGAGAGTTGATCAGACTGAAGAAAGCCCATTATTGGTTTATATGTTTGTTTTAGCTCCTTTTTGGAAGCATGCAAGGTTGGGGTGGCCCAGATCTATTTCCCAACATGAGACATGGAACTCTGCATATCATGTGTGCAGAAGTGATTCTTTGTGCAGAAGGCGCATTGAAGGCCATAGTAACTGATGCTCCTGAGTTGCTCAGGAGTTGGGTTCAGCCAGCTTAACTCAGTGCTACCTGTAAAGGTGGCATAAATGGCAAGAATCACTGGGTGAAAGATGCTTTAGATAATATGATATCCCTGGGACACCCTGGTCCTGCAAAAACTTAAGCATAGTCATTCAACTGCAGCGTATGAAGTGTTGTAACTGATAAGATTCTGCATTTGACACTGTGAAGTGTTACTGGGTTCAAATACAGCTGCAAAAGTGCAGTGCAAGAGGATTTACGAGTGGGTAGAAGTTGACATTCAAATGAGAAGTGTTTTACAAAGCATAAATGAAAGAAATGAGGTAAAAGTCTGAATTGTGAGAGGAGAAGGATTGCCAAACCAGTGGTGGATTCGTTTTGAAGTCTGGTTTCCTGCGCTCACAGATCCCCTAAGAAAGTGGAAATTCATCAGTGGAAGATACCTGGTTATAGATATGAGTATTCCTTTGTGACCTCTGGTCAGTTGATACCCTGAGCGTGGTGCGTTTTCATTGATGGTAGTCATAAACTTCTCTAATCCTTTAAAATGTAGCTGCAGAATTCGCACTAGAAGAAAACTGGCATTTTGAACCTTGTTTCTTGCTGAATCAGAGTGAAATAGCTGAGTCTGGTATTAATTAATTTGTGCAGCAGAGAACAAGGTAGACGGGGTATAGAAGAGTCCAGAATCTGGTTCTGTATGTGCCGCGTACACACGGATACTGTAGGAAGCAGGATCCGGTCCCTTGGATCTGCCTGCAGGTAGCAGTCCACCAAGAGCATCTTTGTTTTGCTAAAAGTAGTTTGTGGTGCTGTGCGTGAACTTCCTGTTCTTCAAAACAATAGGAAAATGCTACTATTACTACTACTACTGCTACTACTGCTGCTGCTGCCACTGCATGCTAGACACTACACAAACATTTAAGAAGTGATTCGTACTCTGTAGAGAGCAGATTGTCTGAGCAAGGGAGTGCAAATACATTTATCTGATGACTTCTGTGACAAGAGTTAATGTGTGTAAGACTCAGTGCAGCAAATGTAGTGTTGACTTAAGAGAGCATTGTTTAAGAGCTTCAGGGAGACGTATGCAACCGTACTGTGGGTGATGTGGGCATCGTGATGTGGCCAGGCTGGACAAAGCCTTGGGGGACATGGTTTAGTGTGAGGTGTCCCTGCCCATGGCAGGGGGTTTGGAACTGGATGATCTTAAGGTCGTTTCCAACCCTAACTGTTCTATGATTCTATGGTCTCTGTTGTACGCGCTATTTGCACATACACCTACTCACTCCCTACTCCAGCCTGAGGACAGGTTGGACTGTTGTGTTGCCAGCATTGGTGTGTGAAGGCTGTAGCCTGAACAGTGCCTGTGGAGGGACAAGTCCATCTCTGTTTCATTGAGTACTGGGGGTATGAATTATGTCCTGGCATCCCCATGAGGCTCAGGGGAGGCCATGGGGAGTGAAGGGTGGAAGAGCTTCACTGGTTCACACTCCATTAGGGAATGAATGAGGGCAGAGGTACTCACTGGTATGTGTGTAAGCACAGACTTTGGCCCTGAGGCATAAACCCCCATAACTCCTAAAACTGACAATGTTAAGGATATAAAACCCACCCGGATCAGAGAGCATCTGGAAGTTGGTCTAGAAAGCACATCCCACCCAGCACTCTTATAAAAACCCACTGAGGGAGGGGGCTTGTATGGCAGCCTTTAGACTAAAATCCCTGGTTTGTTGCTATAAGCTTTTGGGGCTGAAATACAAGTGGATGGAGTCCTTCCAGGCAGAACCTTGCATGATAAATTTCAGCTCAGAGCACAGTTTTACAACTGGGTTATAAACTCCTAAAAGACGGAGCTTTGTAATGGAAGCGCTGACACAAGCCTTAATTAATAGCCATGTGAAGCAGGATCCTGCACAAAGGGTGCAAACACCTTTGGGAATGAGAATCCCTGTCTTAAAAAAGGATTTAAATCTGGTCTTCCAATGCATAGAATAAAGTAACGCTCTGGTTTTTATATCAACAAGTGCACTTCTTGAGACTCCTGAGTTTAAGTGTTTGTTCCCTTCAGTTTAGCTCTCTCCAGGCAGAAACATCGGTAGCTCCTCCTGGGAATAGAAGTTTTGCAGATTAAGCAGTCCAGCTATTTAAAGTCATTCATCTAGTTCAGAAGAAAACAACGTGTGATGTGCTGTGTGGAAGAGGAAGTCAAATGTGTTGGTACAGAAAAGGGTTGTATGTGTTTAGGTGATCTACATTGCCGCATGGTTCTGTGTACATAGAATATATCATGGGGTGGCAAAGTGGTTTAGCTGATCCTTATTCTCAGGGCCCTGTGTAGTTGCACATGGGAGTTAACACAGGTCATCCCAAAGCCATGCCGGGCCATCACTGTGGTGTGGATACACACAGACACTGTGCAGCTTTAATCAGACAGGGCTGAGAGTTGCCATCTTCATTTATCTGCTCCTTTGTCATAAGTTTATCTTTGATCTTCCTTTCCAAGTTGTCAGGAAATACCTGGGTTCATTGGATTCCACCTTGGGATTGCTGTCTGCATTGTCCTGGAGAAAAAGACGTTTAATTGGGTATAATTGCATATTCTATATGCAAAGAACCAAAAGCTCCAGGTAGGAGAATTGTCCTCAAGGGGGAGATTAGGATCTCTTCTTGTCTTGCCAGGTGCTTTGCTCCCTTCCCTTTTAAGCTTGGAGGTTAATACAGGCTTGAGGCTTTGTTTATAGCTAGTCTTCCTTGAAAATTCCCTTTATAAGGTAGAATTTCCTTATCTGGACGTATCATTCCTGGAATAATTGCTGAAATGTGTTCAAGTTGCTCAGTAAGTGATGCACTTCTTTTATTCTGCAATACTAAACCTAAGGTTAAAGCCTGGTCTCTGCCTGCTCTGCGCTCCCCTCGATTGCAGTGTCTGTCACAGTTGCTCAGCACCACGGGCAGGATTTACCTTCCTGAGGCTGAGGCATCTCATGAAAATAAATTGTGGACTAAAAAGGAGTTCCAGGCAGGAAAAGGATTTTCCTTCTATTTGTTGCCACTTGATGTCCTGAGGGAATTGCAGGGAGGTGAGTGAGAAATAGATAAGAGGCCATGCATGTTAATGCCATGGAGGGATGCAGCTCCGGGTGGAATAAGCATTTTGCCCACCTGAGAATTTCAAGGCACTGACAGTGCAATTAAACCATCCCTGTTTCCAAGCAAGTGGAGAGTTTTTCACTGGTGCCCTTGTTAAAGATGACCTGAGTGGCAGGAAAGGAGATGCTGTGTAATTTGGTTCAAGCTACCTACAAAGACAAGGAGCAGGGAATTGAGCCCCATGCTTTAGCTTTGGGCTGCATGGTAAGCAAACCCTGACAGCGTATCCAAGGCAGCGTAAGTCCTGTGCTGGTGCAGGCATAAACCAGGGACAAAGGAGCATGCAGGGGTATCTCTTCGCTGCCATATGAACAAAAAGCCACTTGAGGGGCACTGCAAGCTCACAGGGGATGGTTTTAGCCAAGTCTCTCCCACATGAAGGCTGCCTAAGGAGATGGAAGGAAAACAAAAGCGTTGTTTGCCCAGAGCAAGCAAAATGCATTTAGCAAGCACAGTTTAAACAAAGATTACAGTGGTGTGTAACCAGCCTTTCTGGATGGGCATGAACCACGTTAGAATGTGTTTTAGACAGACTTTTGGCCAAGAGCCTGTGTATCCATGTGTATGTGTATGTTTAGGTTGGACTATAACACACTTAGGGCCTTTCCATCTTGATTTAATCCTGGCATTGACTCTTACTTGGCCAGAACTGGCTTTAAACAGTGCTTAAATTGGGTTGTTGTGTGTACATGTTGTGTTTTAGGAACTTGTATTTAAGGAGGAATTAAACGGGTTGGTCAAGAAGGAAGAGGACATGAAACAAATCAGGCCAAGTGGAAGAAGCAGATGAAAAAATACATTGGAAATGGGACAGCAGAAGCAAACTGAAGGGGAATTCAGTGACTTAGCTCGTGCCTTTGGACACATACAGATAGTGAGGTGAGGAAAGGAAAGCAGGAGAGGAGAATTGAAAAGTAGACAGTTCGGATCATGTCAAGGCCAATCCTGACTCAGCAGGAAGTGTTACTGTGTGATACAGGTAACGTTACCCAGTGCCAGAGCATCCTGCTGCTCTGCCCTTTAAGGATTGATAGAGGATGGCTTCTGGGCTGTCTACTTCTTTATTTAGTTCTTTATTTTCCATCGTAAGCTTTTGCCTTTTAATCCAGAAGAACTGAAGTAGGCACTGAAAGGTCACAAGAAGTTTTTAGCAGCAGGAAGCTGGATGTGACCCCTTAACACCCTGCAGCCTTTAGCATCCACTGCTGAAAGAGCTGATGGTTGTCAGGTAAGCTCCTCTAAGTTACAGCAGGAAAACCAGACAGTGGCAGAGGGACAAGAGAGCCCTCAAATGGGGACCTGCCTTCACCCTGCCATGTCAGTCACTGGTTTCTGCCTCCACACCAGCAGGCAGCAGGGCTGGAGCAGTAGCCCCAGTTGCAAAAGCTGACTGTGAGCTGAACTAAAGAGAATGAGATGATTTTTGCCTGTCAGATTTGAGTCAGGGCAGAGAATACTGATGGAATAGCAACTGTATGGAGAGCTGAAGAGCTGCTTCTGTAACTCCTGGTGACTTTGGAGGACAGCTCTTGACTATATGCTAGGGAAAGCTTGAAGAGATGCCAGTGAAACACTGCAGAATGTATTAACCATGACTTCTGCATTGGTGTATGGAGGACATTTACTTACTATGGGGATGAATTCAGCCCTTCCACATTGTTTCTGCTGTGGTTTTGGGACCTGAGCTGCTTAAGGAAATGTTTTAACCCTCATCTTGGGGGAATATACAAAGAGCTCTCACCCTTGTAGTTGTTAAAACTGTGAACCAGGATGTGCTTCCTGAAGGCAAAGCCAATAAATACAAGGAAGCGCTTGGCTACTGCCACTGCTGTTGGCAGTCATGGCATGGCTATGTGGAGACAATCTGTTGGAAGGAAAAGACTTTCCAGATGGGTGATCTCAGTTTGTTCATCAAACAGAGACATACCTGTTTGCTTTTAGACAATAGCTGCCCAACAGGGAGATGGATGTGTTCTTTTGTTGAACTGGAAGAAGAGAAGTAATGTAAATCCACACCAGATCCACATAGTTGATAGACATCAACCAGAGCATTCTATGTGAGAATGAAGAGCATTTGGGAAGGTTCAGGCAAGGAGCTAAGCCTCTAGCTCTGTAGGAAAAAATGGGAGCAACCTTTGCTTTGTTTGTGTTAGATCACCCCCAAAGCATCCAAGAGATAAAATGGGAGGAGCTGCTGTCTATGGGCCTGATGTTCCATCAGCTGCTTTTAGGGGCCTTCAGATGGCAACAGGACAGACCTCTGGCTGTATGCATTAGGGTATATGGTTTCCTTTTATTTGTGGATCTAACCCTAATCTAGGAAATAGAAGGTTGTTCTTGGCACCATCTTCCATTCTGGAAGGGAAGAAGTGGAGTGTATTCCTGGGCTCCACAGAGGCTGCAGACAGGACTTTCCCTAAGGCCCATGGGAGTGAATGAATTAGGCCAGTAATTCCCTGGGTGGAATTAGTGGGATTTTCAAGGAGTCATGTACAGTTACCTGAGCAGCTTTTGCTTCTCTCTTTCCTGTGGGGATAAGCCTTATCTCTGGCCTTGTTTGTGCAGATCCTGGCATGGATGTACTTTTAGGGAAGGATGGATGAATAGGGAAGAGAAAACGAGTACCTGTTCATTTCCTGTAAAGTGTTCTTTAATCTGAAATAATTCTTTCCTCCTTATTTCTAGCAGTACTTTCTGCTCTTCCATTCATTCCCAGGAGGCTTCATTTGGCTGTAAGCACACAATTGTACTTCACATAAGGGAGGTGAGAAACGCTGTTAGATAGCCGCAAGAAATGAGGGAATGTTTAATCCAGAGTAAAGTTCTTCATGTTATCCCCAGTGTGTTGTCACCTCGAGTGTATCTATCATGGGAATGGGGGGTATGATGGACCTTTTGCAGGGCAGCTGAAAGGATTCTGGATAAACTCTGCATGTGAAAGCATCTTAAGACTTTGGTATGTTGTTGAGATGGATGGTTCCAGCTTTGGGGAAGCATTCTTGGTGTATTTCAGCTACATGCAGTGATTGACAAGGGAATCATATCCTGCTTTTAGATTGGATGTTGGATCAGAACTTCAAGGGCATGTACTGGAATAGGTTTTCTGACCTCCCTCTTCACACCCTTCTGTGTAATTAAAGGGATTCAAATCTAAGTCTGTCCTGCCCTTAATACATTGGATATGTGAGTGATTCCTGTAGCTCATCAGTTCCCACTATTCTGTGTCTAAACTTATACCCTGTCACCCATTGAAAATTGCTCATCTGAGGATGTTAATATTTCATCAGTTCAAAGCAGGCATCTTAATGAATTGAGAAAATGAGGAGAATTTGGGATATTTAAAGAGACCTCACATCTATTAGGCACAGCAGCTCATGTCAGTGACATGTTCTTTTACTTGCTGAGCAAAACATTTCTATCTCTGAGGAGCACTGGGGTGCAGCATCTGGACATGTCCAGAACTTTAGGGAACCTCTACATAGCAGGGGGACAAGCCCAATGATTTGGGTGTAAATCGGACATGGCAAAAACCTTGTCAGGGGTAAAATGAGGGCCTCCAGGCTGCTGGTGCTGCAGGTAGAGGAGTTACTTGTCCATCCCTGCACTTGCATGCATGCAGCAGGAGGAATTTAGGGCATGAGGCTCAGTGTGACTTGGGTTCTGACAGATAACAATTCCAGAAGTAGTTTTTAAGGGAGGAAAATGGAGATCCAGCATGGGAGACATAGGAACATGGGTAGATCTGGGATGCTTAGGTTGGTCTTCATGGCAAAGTGGTCTGTGTAGTGAGGAGGCAGGGGAAGAGCAGAACGAGACATGTTTAGGTAGTTATGAAATGCGCTTGACTCACAATACATGAGTTCTTAAGCTCCACTTCTGCTTTCCATGGTTGCCTTCATGATTCTTGTAGTGAAACTGCCTTTATTAGTGGCCAGGGTGAGCTGCAGCCTGTGCCTGGGAGGGGAAGATCAATAGCACTGGGCTTGATGGATGTTCAGAGGAAGAATGCAGAGACACTTGCAGTGGTTCTGGCAGATGAGCTGATGGAGATGGACCATTACAGAAGATGTGTCTGAACTGAGGTGAATTCATGTTGAGTTGCTGCCCTAGTGTGTGTGGGAAAGGTAAAGTCAAAGGACTGGTTATGTGTGTGCTTGGATGAACACCTGCACTAAGGATAAATGGTAGATGGAGATGAAGAGCCAGTAACCTTCAGGTTTCTCTTGGTACCGGGCTCCATGTCCTTATAGGAGGAAAACAGCACAGAATCTTTGTGTTTCCTGCCTCAGAAGAGAGCTGGGGGCAGAAGTCCCTGTGCTCCTTTCTCCTGCTGCACAGAGACCTTTTTGGCTCCAAGATCCCAACTGTGCTGGAAATGCAGGATTCGGAATACATTGATTTTCTAAACTCCAAAACCCCATCTGCATTATTGCAGACAGGAGGGGAAGTCTGAGGCTAAAATGGGCATGGGCATCCCCCTTCCAAATGCTTTTGTAGGACTTTAGTGGGTAGGCTCTTGTCAAAGGGACTGTCAGAACAAGGTGTCTGTGATGATAAACTGGGTTTGTGCTACATTTCAGTGCTTTATGTCTTCCCCATCTCCAGTCCATCATCACTGTGGTGTAGTTCCACCTTACTGTTATTTATGGGCATGCAGAGAGACGAATGACAAAGCAGGATTACAATAAAAACATCTTTCTACTTATTTCCACCTAATTTTGGAGTTGCCAGCTCTACTGATCATCTTTATGAACTGTCATGAGCATTAATGAAAGTTTATGAGCATTTTGCATGGTACATTGCAGGATGATTGGCTTTTTTTCCCCCCAAGACAGGTCTGCAGGGAGAATTAGAGCTGTATTGCTCATGGTTGACATTGGGATTTTCAGGCCTCTCAGCTCCCTTCAGTTGGTAAAGTTTTACCCTCCCTCTTCCCTCTTTTCCCTTTGCTTTTCCCCTTTCTTTCCCTTTTTGCCTGTGTGTGATGGGTAACACCTCATCAGAAGGCGGATATAACCAAGAGGCAAAAGTGGGGTGCTGGTCAAGGTCTATTAAGACTGATCTCTGAGAAGGACAGAGAGTGACCAAGAGGGTTTTGTGTTGAACCCATCGGTCTAGGTTTTTGCAGCAAAGTTAGAGATGCACATAGGAAATAAGGAGCCAGAGAGGTAGCTGATCTCCCGCCACTCTGCCCCATTGCAATTCATGGTTGCCCAGGTCAGAGGAGCTGGGACCAGAGAGGTCAGATGTGGGATGAGGAGCGGCAGTAAAGGCATGGAGAGGTCTGGAGGAGGGAGGCAGCTCCTCTGCTCCTCAGAGCTGCACATACACAGGCTCACTTGCATCCAGCTTCTTTGCCTGGGGCTTATCCGCCTGTCCGTGATGGAAGAGTGACACAGCCTGTCAGCGGGTCATGCTGCCTATTGCTTAGCAGTGAAGCAAACCCTGCTGCTCCTCCTTGCACCCACCAACCCCATCCACTTCTTTATTAGTCACCTGATCAGAGCCTCCAAATCCTTGACCCAAATCCTCCTGTGCCCAGCTTTAGGTCTTATCCTGCTCTGGCTGTTGGGTCCACCATCAACCTGAGAGGAGAGGTATTGGCTGCGCGCTGTGATTAGGGAGATGCTGTGGATGTTTTGAGCTGTGTGCAAGGTGATAAGCAGGGGTGAGGAGGAGGGGAAGAGCCCTTGATCGCTCTGAGCTGTGAGCTTTCCCTGATCCACATCCCTTCTCTGTTTGTGCTGACTCAGTGACCCTGGGTTTACTGCCTGGGAGCATGGAGGCAGCGACCTTGTCTGTCTGCTAAAGGACCTCTGGCACTCAAAGGCCACGCCAGGGCAAACCAAGATGTGCTGAGCAGAAAGTTATTCTGCCATTCCATATCCCAAGATGATTCTGTTGGAGTGATCCTGATGATCCTGATGTGGTGCTCTGCGTGCAGCGGGGACTTGGAGCGGTCATCTTGTGAAATGTGCTTTTTTCCTCTGAACAGGGAGGTTTCCATCTTCATAAAGAAGAAGCTGAGAGGATTCATCAGCTCTTGGAACAGGTTATTTTACTCCCAGAGCACAGATTCGGGGTGGTCAGGGTTCTGAGATGGAGGGTGGGCAGAGACAAGGTCACACATCTCTTTCCCTCCGAGCTGCCACTATTAACTGGGAGTGCGATGGGGTGATGCTCTGACAGCTCCTGTGCAGGAGGTCAGGAGAGGTAGATATAACAGTCCCTTCTGGGGCTTAAAAATCAATGGATCTGTGATTAAATGGCCCACAGAGGCTGGACATTGCAGGTTAAGGAAAAAGGAGTGATACTGGTGGCATTTGATGTGGGAGCTGCAGTCAGGTATTTCTCTTGCGGCAGCACAGTGGCCAGCAATCTCCAGGTCATGTCCATCTTCCCAGGCCCTTTTAATGAGCCCCAGATTTAGCAGCTCATAACAGGGAGGCAGAAGGTGGATTTTTATCAAGGGCTGGCCTGGAATCAGGAAGCTTCTTTGGAAATGGATTATTAGTTTTGGTTTGGGTTTAAAAGAATGCTAACTAAGAAATAGAATTTAAGTGGTTCTTTTACACCAGTCCTGACATGCCACACAAGTGCTGTGATGTAAGGTTGTTTCTCAGAGCTATAATGATGCAACAGTATTTATAGGCCAATCTGGGTTGTCCTTTTAATGGCTTCCATAAAAAGCTCATTATTCCCTTCCCACAGTCGCTGATTTACATGCTTGTCCTGTCCCTGGGCATAGGCTCCAGTTTGGATAGCCCTGAGCAACACACGCTGCCTACCGGTTGCTAAACCATGAGATCATTTAGGTTAGAAAAAACCCTTCAGATCATTGAGACCAATTGTTAACCCAGCACTGCCAAGGCCACCACTAACCCACGTTTAATTGAACTCCATTCCTCAGCATTCTTTGGGCTCAGCCATCCAGCTGTGACACTGGACTGATCCTGACACCAGCAATGTGGGGAGGAGAAGAGGTGGTCAACAGAGCAATAGAAATCACTTGTGTTTCTTCAGGCTCTGGAATGTTGTCACCTATTGGAGCTGCAGAGTGTCTGTCATTCCCTGGGACAGGCCTGGCTGGAAGGGGTGCATATGGCATATAGAAGGAAATCACTACAGAGAGAACAGAGCCAGTGAATCCAGAGCCAAGGGTACCATTGGAATATACTCTTGAACCGGACTTGTGTCTGGCCAGGCAGCAAGGAAGGAAAAGAAACCCCATGGGTGTCCTTGGGGTGTAGAAGAGGGTCTCTATGGAGGTACATGGGCACACGTTGGTGCTGATCTACACTTCCCTAGCTCAATCAATATCCTTGCATCTTTCCCCCTGCAAGCCTTGACATCCCTCCTCTTGCATATTGGATTTGTTTTGCTTTATTGTAGGGAGGGGCAGAGGGTCAGGACAGGTTTATGGCAAGTGTATTGATCAGTAAAATTTAATATAATCCCTGCACTTACTGTGTGCTCGTTGAGGGGATGGAGGGCTGGTGAAACACATTTAAAAGGAAGTATTTTTCAGTTTTATTTCTTCCTATGCTATTTCTTGAGTCTCTTTTGTCTTCCAAACCTGGCATCACTCTTCTGTTTCGCGTCCCCTCAAAGACACACACTTTGGACTGGTTTTCCTAGTTGGATTTGGTTGAAGTATTAGGAAAAGGCTTCCCCAGTCTGTCAGTGCTAGATTACACCATTTCCGCAGGTGACTGTCTTGCAGTTCTGGATTTGTACAGTTGTGTGTCCACTGAGGCTCTCACTCCCTCTTTTTTATCTTGGATAAATCCGGATTGCTGAAGTACCAGATTGCCTCTCAGCATCCAATGCCTCCCGGTTGCCCAGTTCACCTCTGCATCCTCGTGTATGGAGAAGAGCAGCACAGGGTGGTTTAACTGATACACCACTGAAGTTGGGGCAGGAAATGGGAGCAGAAAAGCAAGAGCTTGAGTTTCAAACTTGTGCTCAGTATCCTGGAGCAGCCTTTTCTGGGTGCTGCTGAGTGGTGCTGCTCTGCAGGTGAAAGATACACCTCCTCTGCAGTGACCCGCACTTTTTAGTGCTGATGGCGAGCACTCAAAGGTTACGGGATGTGATCTTGCAGCTCAGAGCAGAGGCAGAGCCAAAACCCTGTCTGCCAGCAGGATGGGCAATCTAAAAGGCACACACGGGGCTCATCCTGGCTCAGCCTGTGAGGAGAATGGGGCATGGCATCTGCACTGACGTTACTGTGCCTCTCTTCTCATTTTGTGGAGTGCTTCAGCAAGCAGGGAGGCAGCCACTATTGAAAACCGTTTAAATTTGGACCCAATTTTCTCCTTCCCATCTCCCTCCTCCTCTTTGCAATTACTCTTCACAGTCACTTCGAGCAGCGCGTTGGAATCGCCAGAGCCTGCGGGCGCCTGGCTGCCTCCTCGGGATGCAGAGACCCTGACACTGATTTATATTTTGGTTAATTGTCTCCATCCATTAGCCTCCTCATCCTTCTCCTTGTTAAAGATACAGTTGCTGCTAATGTCTGTAAATGAAACACATTTAAAAGGCATTGTTGACCATTTTTTTGTGTCTATCTACTGCTAATATTCTGCAAAGGGTTGCTTTTATTCTGAATATTTCCCAAATCTAG
>JBCJKH010057977.1:0-18365 GCA_039877255.1 Loriculus beryllinus
GGTGAGGTCTCATGAGAGCAGAGTAGAGGGGCAGGATCACCTCCTTGGACCTGCTGGTCACGCTCCTTTTGATGCAGTCCAGGATATGGTTGGCTTTCTGGGCTGTGAGTGCATACTAAAAGGAAATAGGGAAGAGATTGTTCTTCTGTCATAACCTTCCTAGAAGCTTTATAGGAATGAAACAGCCTAATTCCTACTTTCTTGACAGTGTAATTTTACAGCATTTTGTGATTTGTAAACAGCAGTGATGTGAGGATAATGGCTCCTGAACAACAGCTATACAGCTAATAGGTTTTAATGTTTTGGTTTTGTTGTTTGGGGTGTTTTTATAAACTTTGGCAGCAGTGACTTGTAGGCATAGACTATGACAGATTTTCTTGGAGCCTGTCTGCTGTAAGGTTTTTAGGAGTCAAATCTTTATTCATAGGTTAGTGCAATGTAGGAGACTGGCTGCTGAAGAATTTGAGCCTCCTGACAGATGGGATGGTTTATAAACCTAGGGGAAGTTCATTGTCTTGCTGTCCAGGCAGCACAATAATTAAAGCTTGAAAAGCCAGTTAAAATGTGCAATTGTGTTGTGT
Source organism: Loriculus beryllinus (assembly GCA_039877255.1). Taxonomy (NCBI): domain Eukaryota; kingdom Metazoa; phylum Chordata; class Aves; order Psittaciformes; family Psittacidae; genus Loriculus; species Loriculus beryllinus. The sequence continues at coordinate 582 of JBCJKH010057977.1, forward strand.
TTTAAGCCCAGCCAGTGACTCAGAGCCATGCAGCTGCTCGCTCACTCCTGTTTTCTTTAACCCCCTCCACTCATGGAGGGATGGGGAGGAGAATCGCAAGAACGTAACTCCCACAGGCTGAAGAGCAGTCCAGTAACTAAGGTATAACACAAACCCACTACTACTGCCACCAGTAATAATAATAAGGGAAATAACAAGGGGAGAGAATATAAAACTCAAAGTGGAAAGGGAAAAAACTAATAAACACAAGTGATGCACAATATAGCTGCTCACCACCTGCCAACCAGTAACCAGCCTGACCCAAGCAGTCATCTGGGCCTTCTGAGTAACTCCCCTCAGTTTCTATACTGGGCCTGATGTGGTGTGGTATGGAATATCTCTTTGCCTTGTTTGTGTCAGGTGTCCTGTCTCTGTTTCCTCCTGACTTCTTGTGCCTCTCCTCACTGTCAGAGCATGAGACTGAAAAGTCCTTGATTGGTGTAAACATTACTAAGGAACAGCTGAAGACATTGGTGTTGTCAGCGTTGTTCTCAGACTAAAGTTGAAAACACAGCACTGCACCAGCTACTAAGAAGTAGTTTTGCTGCATTTCACAAATTGCTTTTTGCAAAAATTGCTACAGCTTAACCCAGGACAAGTTGGTTAACTTGTGCTGTGACTTACTAATAATCCATATCTTTACATGTTTTTAGGAAGACTGTCCAGAAGTGGTATTCTGTGTTTCACCTCAAAACTTTGTAGTTTGCAAGCCAATTTCACATTCGTATTGGGAGATAATGGGCAGACAAGGACCTAATGTGGTGTGGGGTTTTTTGGTTTGGTTTTTTTTTTTCCCCTGCACAAATTTTTCTGTACATAGTTTTGGAATTAACCAAAAGAAAACAAAGTTCTAATAGATTCAGTGGGTTTCAAAACTGTATCATTGAACGTGTCTCACATTGTTTTCTGTCCTTCTTTTGCTTCTTTTGCCTGTCTTGAAACTTTATGGTAACAGTTTTGTTCTGCACCTGGCTCTTAAGTCCTCCATGTAATGTGTGTTTTTGTGGCTTCTGATCCAGTTAGTTTCCTAGAGCTCACTTGTTATGAGAAAAGGGTGCTCCACCTGGGAAAAGGAATGCAGGCAACAATTACAGCTAGACTGCTGTTTCGGATTGGAAGTGATGCAAGGGCAGTAGGACAGGAGAGCAGAGAAGTTGTAGCTTTGGGAACCAGCTGTCTGAGCATTTTGTCTGTTTCATGTGACAATTGTGTGTTAAGCAAAATTCTTGAGTTTTCTTGTGGTTCTTTTTTTATTTTTTTTGTGTATGTGTGGCTTTTTCAAAAGGTGGGTAATGGGGGAATGGCCTGCTGAGGTGCAGAGACTCAAGCACTTCAATAGAGAAGTTCAACTGTTAAGGCTTTTCTGGGTTCTTTAGCTGCATAGTCTTTATTTTGGACTCATTCTTACATTTCAGGACAGAAACTACTGGGCTGAAATGTGCTTAAAAATGTTAGTAACGCTAAGTGGTGTACTGGAGAGGTGGTGGTTATACAATACAGCATTAACCTGCTTGTTTTGCATGGAAATCATTCAAATGTGCAACTGTGAAAGAACATTCTTTTTTTTGGCAGCTGTGGCAAGCCCAGTTTTGTGGCAGAAGGACTGTGTGAAGGGTCCAGAAGTATGGTGTCAGAGTGTTCGGACAGCATCGCAGTGTGGAGCGGTGAAACACTGCCAGCAGAATGTCTGGAACAAGCCTACCGTAGTAAGTGGTGACTACTGAGACTTCTTCTCACCTGTAGTTGAGTTTCCATATGATAATGAAGATTTTTTTTAAGTCTCTGATCAGACTTAAGTGCTACATCTGTGATTGCCTTGGATAGTATGCCTTAATTTGGGTCATAGATAAAGGTTGCTTTCCACTTCTCTTATTTGCACAACTTGTCTGCTGACTTGTCTTGTGACCTGTTGTGCAATCACCAGGTGATGTGTGGAAAGGAGCTAGTGTAATTGAGACTTGTTCCTCTAGTAAACGTACTCCTAATTCATAGAGCCTTTTCTTATTGTCCATTTGAGCAATGCCAAACTGGTAGGCTTATTACAAAAAATATATGCTTCTTTAGGTCTTATAAGTTAATGTTCCACAAAAGATGCAGCATATACTAAGTTATGAAAGCAGTAACAGTAAATAATAGTACATTTAGTGTGGCTTTTCAAGTTACATTTGTATTAAATATGAGTGCTGCTTTACTAGATGTAGTTCGTGGTATTAGTTCACAATTTTCTAGGGGTAAAAGGCATTGTACTTAAAGATGCATTCAGTTTACCTTGGTTATATCTGTGTCAAGATACGTTTCAGTTTGTGGAAAAGTAGGGAAAGGGAGGAATGTCGATGCCAGAGCACAGCTAAAATTTGTGAAGCATTTCTATTTGTGAAGATTTCTATTAAGTGTGAACTCTGAAGAGTAAGGTAAAAGGGGTTCAGGAGGCTGATTCGCAAGGCAATATACTTTATACTTCAAGGGACATGGGACTACGTAAAATGAGCAAGTGGTAGCATCCCTGATTCTTCATGCCATGTTTATGTACTGAAGAAGCTGGAGCTGAACATGCTTGGAATAGCCTCACTATTTAAAAACATCTCTTTCCAGCCCAGCTGCAGCCCTTGTTTCTTCCTTAACTTCAATTCCAAACATGATACTTGTTCTTTACATTGTTGTTTGCACACTGCATTTACAGGTACTTAAGTCTGTTTTAAACTAACTCTACTTCCTTCTCCAGAACAGTATCCCCTGTGACTTATGTAAGGAACTTGTGACAGTAGCTGGCAAGGTTTTGAAGGATAATGGCACTGAGGTAAGTACAGCTCCCCTTCTCCTTGCCCTAAGGAATTTAGTTTCATTGTCTTAAGATCACAAGGTGAGGTGGTGAAAGGGGATAGTCTGTGTGATTTTATTTTTACTTTATTTTTTTTTCCCCCAACCTAAGCAGCAGATGTTGAAAGTGGCCAGAGTACATGGGGGAAAAAGGCTTTTAAACAGCCTTTTCTGGTTTAGAAATTAGCAAATCCTCTCATACTCTAACATCCCTGATTGACTATAGAAGCTTAATAAAATTGTTTCTTGTGCCAGTGGGCCATCAGTCTTCAAAGGTGGGATACTGCAGTCTCTAGACTACACCAAGTAGACTTTATTCTGGTTGTGGGTGCTTCTTCCTTTTTTCTCTTGTGAACCTGGAGTACTTCACTGTCCCATGGGTCCGTAATTTCACTTCCTCTTAAATGTAAGTGCTCTGTGCTGGCAAGACTGTTGTGCAGGCCATGCAAGCAGTATTTCATTTTCACTTTATCAGGGTCTCGTTGACCTGGGCTCCAAGCCTAGGGAAAATAGAGCTACAGTGTAAAACTGCATTCTAGTTTTGGTTCCCAGCTGCTTGGACCTTGTGTGAGTCCAGGGGCTTTTTTCTGGGGGGTTTGTTACATGTTTTGGGAATGAAAGAGCATTTGAGACAGACATACATGTGTATTTTGATAGTCTATAGGCCACCTCATCTTTTTATAGGATGAGATCCGCTCTTACCTGGAAAAGACATGTGAGTTTCTTCCTGACCAAGGCCTGGTCTCTGAGTGCAAAGAAATTGTGGATTCGTACCTACCTGTTATCATGGATATGATCAAAGAAGAGCTAGTAAGTAGATAAGTTTTCAACTGTTGGAATTGAAAGTTTTGTTCCTGTCAATGCCTGAATTTCTCTTTCATAGAATTTCTCTTTCAAGATTGTGCATATGACTTTTCAGTCTTGTATGGATCACTGGTGTTGCAAGTAATGGTGTAAGTTTGAGAACTGCTTCCTTGCTGTGAAACACTTCCATGTTTCAGCTGAATGACTTCATACTCTGAACATCATGTAAAAGTGCCATCAGTTTAGGGCTTTATGTATGTATCGTATCTCCTCTAGGATAAACCTGAAGTTGTATGTAGTGCCCTTGCACTGTGTCAGTCCCTTCAGAAGCACCTTGCAGCAGTGAAACTTCAGAAACAACTCCAGTCAAATAAGATACCAGAGCTGGATTTCTCTGAACTGGCATCCCCATTCATGGCTAATGTGCCTCTTCTCCTTTACCCTCAGGACAAGCCCAAGCAGAAGTCAAAGGTAGGGTGCAGTGCTATTCCAGTGTGCAATTTAAGCTCTGAAGCAAAAACTTGCACTTCAGTGCTCCTTTGCGTAACAACTTGTTGATTCTCAATAAGGGATTGCTGTACTGGGTACTTATTAAGCTGATATTCTTCACCTGGGTGACTGTCTTCTGTTGAATTTTGTACTGCTGCATAAAGGCAACTACATTTTTTCCTTAACCTGTGGGTTTAAAGCTACGTAACATGATAGCTATAGCGTCTGTGGACTATGGGTATAATCCTGGATTAACAACCACAGTTTATAAAGACAAGTCTTGTGCTAGGCTGTTCCCATCCAGGACTGTATAAATCAAGCAGGCTTTACTGGAAAAAATTTCTTCTGTGAGCAAGCCTGACACCAGTGTTCAAAGGAGAAGGAATTCTCTGGTATTCTGAGTACTCTCCTAGGTGTGCCCTTCGGGGGGGAGCATGGTCTCTGAATCCAGAGGTGACAGACTGAATCAGAAAAGAACAAATAGTTGACAAAGGGGAGTAGATGAGACAATAAAGTTGTGAGTAGAGGCTGCATCTTGATAGCAAGTCTAGATACAGGAGTTAAACAGTCAAGTGGGTGGAAAACAAGCTGCAGTGGGTGGAGCATGTAAGATACATGCCAGACTTGGAAACCTTCCCACTGTGGTCTGTAACAAAACAAAGAGGTTTTGAAGAGTGGATATCTTAACAGGTATCTTGGGTTTCAGAGCTAAGTAGGTACCTAATCTCCATCTAGTGGCTGGTGCAAATACCAGCAGTAGCTTGTCTATTTGTATTAGCTTAGACTTTTAAGTAGTCAATGGAGTATTAATTAAGGTTTGCATATAGTTTAAAATAGCTTTTAAAACTTGGGAGTAGCGGAAGCTTCTAAAATGTGTTATGTGAAGATATGTCAACTTGTTTCCTTTTTGTCTAGGGAAGTGGGGATGTATGCCAAGATTGCATTAAGCTGGTTACTGATGTTCAGGAAGCTGTGAGGACAAACTCATCTTTTGTAAAGTCTTTGGTTGCCCATGCTAAGGAGGAGTGTGACCGTCTGGGACCTGAAATGTCTGATATGGTGGGTGCTTTTTTTGTTGTTTAAAAATGTGTTCATTTGTACACACATAAACCAGTTTGTTCAGTGCTTTCATCCTCTCAGTATAATCTCTATTTAATGTAACTAAAGAGAGTGTGTCACAAGTAGGATATGTTATATGGTATAACAATAACAGTGAAATAATAAGCTTTCCAGTCAAGAAAGCTGGGTGGGATGATGTGTATGGGACTGGGGAGGAAGAAAAAGACTTGAGAATCCTGCTAGCCCTTCAGGGCCTTTTTCATAAAAATGAGCTGGCAGGGTAATGTGGTCATATCAATGAGGGGGAGTGCTTTTGCCTCAAGAGGAAGAGAAAAGGACTTACCAAATAAGCAGCCATATGTGCAATGATTGTGTAACCTGAAATGCCATCTTGTATTTGGGACAAGGTCTGAAAGACAACAGAATAGTTAAGTAGGTTAAAGTTAATTAATACCTTGAAGTATTAGAAAATTCTAAATTAACTTTACAGCTTAAATGGTTTGGTATTTACAAGACTCTTTTCTCACTTCCTGCAGTGCAAAAACTATATCTCTGAATATTCTGACTTGGCTATCCAAATGATGATGCACATGGTAAGATCAATAGAACATAATATTTGCTCTTAGTTCATTTTTCTGCTTTATGTAGCTAACATGTGGAAACAGGAAATACTTACTACAGTAAGTCTGAGGAGAACCTTTGCTATGTAAGTCTTGGTGTTAACACTTTGAACGTGGCATTTAATTGAATAGTAAGTTCAGTCTTAGAATGCTTTCGTTAGTGCTTTCCTCTGCATTCACAACCAGTTTAGTGGTGCAAAAGCAATCTTTTCTGTTGAAGCACAGGAGATGCATTACATATGTTTCTTGATACTCTTATCTCAGTCCTGTACTTACACCACTGTTCTCGTCCACACCAAATACTGTTAAGCGTATTCGAGTTCGTCCTTGTCCCAGTACAGTAAAATTGATTCTTGTATTAAAGATAATGTGTCTGTTTAAAGCAAGACTAAATGTCCTTCTTCTGGAATTGCTATCTCTAAACTCCTTATAGGATTCATGGGAAGGGTAAGAGCCATGGAGAGTGATACTGCACCAGCTCTTGTCTTCTGTAGCAACGTATAAAATATTTTATCTCTGACCACCTTCATAGCACCTCTTTATCCAGTGTTCTCAAAGCCTTTAAGAAAAAAGGTTAAGCCTTTCCTTAGAGAGTGCAGTGCCTGGATGCCTCAAGTAACATAACAAATTATAGGTATATTTATGAATAGAGTATGAGACAGACTTGAACCTGAATTTGGCAACATAGTGGCTGTTGTTGTTGCTTTTCTTGTGGTGTTTTCTTTTCTTTTGGTTTGTTTCAAGTTTCTAAAGGCTACTTAGAATTTTACACTGCTTCTTAAGCATTTGGAGGGGAAGCAATATCTTTGTTCCAAATACAGTTAGTTTCTCATTTTAAATGTTACATTGCAGTGTGGTGTTAATACCTGAAACTGGAATGTGACCACACCTTGTGTCTGGCTGAGTGTTCATACTCTTTGGAACTAGTCTTGCCCAGTGTGCTTTAATAACTTTGAATAAATAATGCTGGTTATCATTGTGCAACTAAATGAGTTGCTGTAGTAATGTTAAGGATCTTTCGGATGGGGGACCATGTCATATTCCATCATTTTCATGGACAATATATGCAGTTCCAAGTGCTTGAATTTTTTTTCTCTTAACTGTTATCTTTCATTTCTCCTTTCTTCCTCTGTCTCCAATCTTCCCTGTCAACAGAAGGATCAGGTAGGTGAGCAACTTGCTTGTGGTGATAGCCTGCTTGTAGTTCATTTCTTGCTCTCAAAGGGCTTGTAGTTCACTTCTTGCTTGAATAGCTGTTTACATGGTGTGATTGTACTCAGTGTTGACAGATACAAGGGATATTTATGTAATTAACAAGGGATATTTATGTAATTAAAATAGGAAAGACTATAGATTTACTCCTCCAGTGGTCATTCCTACTTCCAGCTCCAGACACCAGTTTGTTCTCCTAAGATTTCAGCTTGATTAGGCTTTGAGCACTAGAGCAGAAAATATGCTCACTCTTGTACAAGAAAGATAGATGTAGAAGAAGCAGGCCAGTGGCTCCTGTCAGCTTCTGGTTTGAAGTCTGTCCTCAAAAGGCCTTAAGTAAAGCTGTCCCCAGGTCTCTTACTGCTTAACCCTTAAATCTTGGAGAATGGTATAGATGTTTGGAGTACATGAATTGAAAAGATGATGCGGGAGGCCTTTAGGCTTCTGCTTTCTAGAGCTGTTTGGGCTTTTAGTTTAACCAGTCCTGGGAGACCTTGTGTCTGTCATCTCTCTGTGAGAGAGCATGCTGTGTGTATGTGGGTGTTGCTGTAACATTAATATCTGTAAATGCTTCTTACAATGCATGAACCAAAGGGCTTGACTTAAAGATACTGCCTAGAGTAGTCTGAAGCAGCACTGTATCTTTGAGACACTGCTTTTGCCTGTGCATGAGGTTGTAGCATGATGTATTAACTGTTGCATAAGCTTCTGCTGTAAGAAGCTTGATGCCTGGGTGACAGGGTATGATTTTCTAACTATTTGTAGGACCAAAGGTAACTTTTTTAGCTTAAGTATTCAGGTGTGAAAATTCATGGTTTGCATATTACTTTGGACAGCCTTTCTCACTTTGTGTAGGTATAATGTGGCCTCCTTAGAGTAATTTACCTCATGTCTGGCATTTACATTTTGCATTTAGTAATTGTCTAATTAGCTGCAGACTGAACTTCCACTTCTGGGGGAAGAAGAGGGGGCAATGAGTGGGCAGCTGCATGGTTCTGAGTTACTGCCTTGTCTTAAACCACAACAGTAGTATGGTTTTTAAAACCTTTGAGAAAGAGTTTGTTTCTGTTTGCTGTTTTCCCTCTTACTGTGATAAGAATAGTTGAAATAGTTACCTCTAATGCTTGTAAAAAGGGTTAAGCTTAGGTTTTAACATGGTTAACGTTTGTTTCTTATAGGCTGTTTTCAGTAGCGCGGAAATGTGTTTCTTTTTGCAAAATGTGATGTTACTGGATGCTTTAAAGAAGGTAGTTTGTGGATGAGGAGTCCTTTCTGCTAGCATTTCTTTCAGCTTTTGGGTGAACTCTGGAGTCAGGATGATTAGTCTCTTCTGTGATTGCTTTAAAGCTTTCAGGGGAGCAGCTTTTGTGGATGCAGATTTAATGTGATGCTGGTGGCCTGTTTCGGTATTGGTAGCTCTTAAGTCAACTCCTTTGAAGGGCTTGCATAGCTCATGATAAATGGGGTTTTAAATGGATGTGGCCTGACCTTTCCCTCCTCAAAGGAAAGATGCTAAACTTCATCTGGTAGTTATCCTGTCTATAACCATATCAAATGCTTTGGCGATACTTCAAGTAGAAGTAGTCGTTAAATGTCTAGTTATATTGGAGCCTTTTAAAACTTTGTGCCTATTCACAGGCTCCATAGAAAGGACAGAGTATTCTGGGCTTTTAAAAATTGCTTATACTTCTCTTTCCAGCAACCAAAGGACATTTGTGCCATGGTTGGGTTCTGTTCTTCAGTGAAATCTGTTCCCCTTCAGACTCTGGTACCAGCTCAAGTGGTTCATGAAGTAAAAATGGAAACGGTGGAGGTAAGGTAGACTTTCTGTGCTCAACAGCTTTACTTTCCATTTAGCTTTAGTGTAATGAAATAGGTGAAAAAGAAAAATACTAGCTTTTATGTGAAGAAAAATCCAAGTCTCCCTGCATATAAATTCCTGGCTGCCTTTTATTTCTGATGCTGATCCACAAGTGGGAGAGCTGATTAATTTGTTAGAATAGCAAAGCCTATGTTAAATTGAAGCTGTATGGTAATGGTTAGGATTAAAATGGGAATTCCTTTTCCAGTAGTAGTGTATAGTAGGCATTCTAAATGACACCTCAAATGTTAGAGGGAAAACTGCTGAATTTTAATTTTTCTCTACATTTGGAGTTACACTTTGATAACTTTTAAAAATGGGTTAGCACTTTGCACATGCAGATGGGTCATCACAGAATGCTGAAGCTCTTGAGTCTGGAGGAGCACCTTAGCTTCCCATGGCCTTTGAGCAAGACTTGGGCTGAAGGTTTTTAGGAAAGAGGAGTCTCTTGAGGTCAGTTAAGTTCTGATTAACAGGCTCCAAACAATTTCCCTCAATTTCTGTGATTTTTCCTTGAAGCAAGAGTGTGTTATCAATATATTCTAACAAACACTTCAGATTTTCCTTGACTCCAGTCACTGTGGGGATGTTTATTTCTCCATGTCTACTAAATTCAACTCTCCTCCTTATACAACCTGTGGATTGCAGTCTTAGTTGTCATCACTGTCCATTCAGAAAGGGTTTTTAACGAGACCTTTAAGGTTGGTTTTGGGTTCTGTCTGACCTGAATCCAGCTCAACTGGCCAGCTTGGTAAATGAGTAAGTGTGCTGCACCTGAATGTGAATGCTGTTAAACTGATCTTTTGCAAACTGTTCCTGTCAAATGGTCAAGTGCTGACTTACTGTTTTTTGTTTCTTCTGTGTGTGCTCAGAAAGCCTCAGTTCAAGAGAAGGCTCTTTCCTTGTGTGAAATATGTGAGACCATGGTGAAAGAAGTGACTGGCCTTTTGGAGAGCAACAAGACAGAGGTGTGTAAGTGGTGGAAATGGTATTTCTTCCTAGGCTTTGGCTAAAGTGGGGCCATAGGGTGAAGGAAAGTTATTTTTGTGTGTTTTCATGAGAGTAAGATTTCCATCCTGGGTGGGGCAGAGGAAGAAAACATACACTGGTGAGTTCAGTGAGATTTTTGCCATATATGCTTCATTATGCTTCAGGAGGAGATCGTACGTGAAATGGAGGTGGTCTGCTACCTGTTCCCAGCAAGTGTCAAGGACCAGTGTAAGGATTTCATTGATGTCTACGGCCAGGCTTTGGTCGACATGCTCTTGGAGGCAACAAATCCTGAAGCTGTGTGTGTTATGCTGAAATGCTGTGCTGCCAACAAGCCTCCACCACCACCAGGTTGGTAATGAGGAGTCAGTGGTGTTGCAAAATGAGCTGATTCACCTATTATTATATCTCATTTGAGAACATGTGCTTTAGTACTTTGCTGCCTCCTCTCTTCTCTCTAGGGGAACTACCTAACCACTGATGTTTGATTTTGGTGGGTTTTTTTATATTTTCTCAGTTGTAGTGAAACCTGCAGGTGGCTTCTGTGATATCTGCAAGATGGTGGTAGCTTATGCAGACAAAGAACTGGAGAAGAATGCCACCACAGCTGAAATTGAAGCTTTACTGGAAAAAGTCTGTCACTTCCTGCCAGAGTCTGTCAGTGATCAGGTAAAACACTTACGCAGGAGGCAGGCTAAAAAACAGTGGTCTGGTTGATGGTTGGGAACTGTCCTTGTTGATTTTGTTTGGTTTACATAGGCACTACAGTGACAATTATGCTTACATCAGTTTTTGAGTGTTTCACCTAATGGTCTGTTGCATTTATATATGCACTGCAGTGATAATCATTGCTTATTTTGTTTTTCTGAGTCTTTTACCTGATATTCTGTCTACATGCTAATTTTAGGTGCATCTCTCAAGTGTGTCTACTTCTGCCATAAATGTCCAGGTACTCATAATAGAGGTATCTGTGTTTGACCAACTGCCTTGGTCTGTAGCTGGAGACAAACTGTCCACAGGTGCAGCTGAGACTGCCTTATGTTCAGCAACCTGATCCTTGCTAGGTTTCTGTCTTTACTAGTTAACACCAAAGCATAGCAGCTTCTCATGTGCAGCAGAGCAAAAAAGAGGGAGCAGGCTTCATCTGGGGCAGTCAGTGTGGCAGCCTGCCTTCCAGTCAGAACAGGGCAGATGGAGATGAACAGAAGAACAAAGCATCTTGCAGAGTATTTGGAAAAAGCATCCTCTAGTGTATTTTATGAGAGTTATCAGCCTTCCTCTGGTAGAGGTTGAAAAAAATTCAGGGTTCTGGAGGATTAGGTTTTTGCACTTCCTATCTGTGGCTGTTGGCAGGCCTTTGAATAGATGGAGACTTTTAAGGGGCTGAATTGGCTGAATGGATTGTTGTGCTAATTTGCAGTCAGTAAAGGTTTGCCTGGAAATGTTCTGAGAACAGTGGGTGGGAACAGCTGAAAGGGGTTTTTTTGTGGTTTTTTTTTTTAAATCAATACTGGTCCTGTTCAGGGGATTAACAATGTAGTGGGAAGTAGGCTGGCATAATTTATTCCAGTGAGACAGCGAGAAGCAACACCTGTTAGGCCACCACTATCAAGATTTACCTGGAAATCTTCTTAGGTGGCTGCTGAGTGTCAGCAAGTGGCAACTGCCTGTATGCATAGCCGAAAGCAGCAGTGAAACAGCTATTTCTGCTAACTGCTGTGAGGCTGTTTAATAGCTGTGGTTCACTTATTAATTGGTGCTGTTAGTCTCTGCTGAGAGTGGCAGTATCTTCTGTGCTGTGGAGATGGCCTCGCCACTAGAGGGCTGACTGTTACTCATGGGAAGCATTCCTTCTGCTGCTGGGTCTGAAGTGAACATCAACTACTTGGGCTGAAGTGCTTAGGAGTCATTACTGCCTTGCTGCCGTCCTGTCCAGGATGTTTGTCTCCAGCTTGTTCCGTGTGCTTTCCTCAGTACGTTTACAGCAGTAATGCTCACAATTAGAGAATAAGCTGTGCAAACCAAAGCCTGTCCTGCCTGGTTCTTTTCTGGAAGTCTCTCCTGCTTGATTCTTTTCCTTTTGACCCCTTTCTCATCATAATGCATACAGTTGCAGGCAGGTATAAAGTAGCAACAAATGATGTAGTTGTGTGGTTAGTGCAGTGCTGAGTCCTTTTCAATCTGCAGAGCTCCAGCCTCTGCTTCATCAGTTTGTTACTGGGATGTTTAGAGTAGTGTACAGGCCTGCCTGCTGAAGACTGTATCTTCCTCTTCTAAGGCTTTAACAGAATTTCTCAACCTGTGTTTTGTTACAGTGCGTTCAGTTTGTGGATCAGTATGAACCCATGGTTGTGCAACTCTTGGCAGAAATGATGGATCCCACTTTTGTTTGCACTGTGAGTACTGTATGTAGTTCTATTAAGTATAGGCTCCAATAGTCTTGCTGCTCTTCTGTATGCCTTTCAGTGTCTAGCATGCACCAACTCTGCTGGAATAAAAATCGTCACGCTGAGTGCTTGGAGCAAATGTGGTTGTGTGAAGCCTCAGGCTTACTGAATGGACAGCTGTCTGACTGCCAGCCTTGTGCAAGAAAGGACAGAGAAAAAGAGCTGCCAGTGGTTATCTGCTGTTGAGGTTCAGTAGTAGTGTGCTTTCAGTGTGATGAGAAGTTAAATGACATTTATTGAGAAAGCTTCCTTTCTAGAAGCTCTGTTTCTCAGAACTTGATACAAAGAAGCCCTTGTGGTAACTTAATTCTTCTCTGTGTCAGATTACTACTTTATGTTCAGTTGCAAATGTGAGTGCAGTTGTCAGTGGAGCATAGTGCTGTGTGGGAGCTCCTGAAGCTCAGTCAGGTAGAAGCTCAGATGTAAGGCTTGAGTTGAGATCTCTTGGTGCAAATAGAAAGATGCTGACCACTGCTGTTGTTTTTGCAGAAACTTGGAGTCTGCGGGTCAGCTAAGCAGCCTCTCCTGGGGGATGATGCTTGCGTTTGGGGTCCAGGTTACTGGTGTAAGAACATGGAGACTGCTGCCCAGTGCAATGTATGTAAAGCAGGATTCTCTCAAGTTTTCTATTTGTCCTCGAGAGCTCCTTATAAGTGACTTTTTCAGCTTCTACACCGCACTTTCAAGTGGATGAGCTCCAGCTTCAGGAAGCAAAAGGGTACTAGCTAGAGATGGTTGAGCCCTTAGCTTTATTGCTTCCACTTACTTTTGTTCATATCCCCCACCTGTCTGCTGGCATTTCAAAATCTATGGTAATGTATAGTGTGAGCTTTATGTTTAGTCTGTGTTCCTGTGTCCAACAGGTCATGTCACGACCTCTCATTTGGCTTCCAGTGTTGTGGGCTGATGCTTTCTTTGCCACACCTTAGTGGCTGAGGGTCATCAGCAGTCTTTTCTGAAGTTTCTGGGTGGGGAGGAGAGTGTTGTTCTAGTCCTCTCTGGAAACAGTTATTTTCAGAGAAGAAGAGATTTGCCCCCAAGATCTTGACTCAGAACAGGGTATTGGATTGTATGTGTAGATGCACACTTGTTTGCAACAGGATTTTTTCCACTAATGCACGCTATTTCTTTCCCTTTAGGCTGTTGATCACTGCAAACGTCATGTGTGGAACTAGAAGAAGAATTTCCAGTTCTGAAAGTTTGCCATGGCTCTTAAAAATGTGGGCCGAGGTTGGCGGAGAGCTGTATCTCAAATGTCCCTCCTCTCTGCCTCATTAACAATTTGACCTTCAAGTTCTTTTATTGTAACTCTTCTGTAGCAGTGCTGCCGTTGAAGGATCAGATCTTCATTGTCGACTTAACAAAGATATTTTTGATTGTACAGTTTTAACTCATTATGCTCCTAAAAAATAGTCAGTGTGTTGTAGTTTTTTAATTGATAGGCTGAAGTGTTTTTTAGGTGCTGGAAAGAATGGCAGAGAAGGTGAAATGAGACAAGGCTATTATCTTTTAATTTAAAAAAAGAACAAGATGGTGACTAAATTTTAATATGTCTTTCTGTAGTCAGCATTGGGAAGATTACATGCTTTGCATTTTTTAAATGTGGCTGGAATGGTCATTTTCAGTGTAACCCTAGGGAACTCTTAAGGGATAAAATGCTGAACCTGGGAATCTCTTTGGCTGGAATTTTCAAAGCTCTGCAGATGCAGGGAAGGGGCTTCTTGTGCCCAGCTAACTTTCAAAGTAACTGGTACCTAAAAAGATGCATTTGCATTTGAGTGACCATGCCTATAGCTTGTTGTAGTGTTACAGTTAAGGAAACCCTCCTTCAACCTTTGATCATGTCCTTTTTATTTCCTTGGACTACTTGATATAAGCATGGGTGTGCTACTGTCAAGCCCTGTGGGATTTTAGTCTTTTGAAGCATGCTGATGTACTTAAGGAATGGCTCCCTTTTTTCTTACCCTTGTTGCTCAATTCTGCTTCATCTTGCAGCTTCCTACATGCAGCCAAATGGGTGCCAAGGAGGTGGAGTGAGCTGGGTCAGTAAAAGATGGAGGTGGGGAAAAGGACTGTGCATATGTCAAAAGCGAGTTCAGCATAGAGGGCAGAACGCAAGGAAAAATGGGTTTTATTGTTTGAGGTGTGTTCCTCAATCTGTTTTTGTTCTTGTGGCATATTTTGGTTATCTAAACTTTCAGAGGCACTATGAGGCTCACAGGCAGTTTCCATTTCTGCCACCCATTCTCACTTGACAGTCACCTTGCTGAGTAGTTTATAATTTTTTTCCAGAGCTTCTATTTCTGTTGAAGTGTCTGAGTAGCAAGCAGAGATGGCAGAGTTAAGAGCACTGTAGTAGGTATTTGGCAGCTCTGCTGGCATACCTGGCAACCTGCTTTTCACACCTCTGCAGCATCCCACAGAAATGGCCTGAACTTCTGAACAAAAGCCTTTTGAGACAGGCTGCTACCCTGGAAACAAGCCAGGCCCTTGAGGTGTGTGGGGGCCTCGAATGAGAATCATGCTTACATTGCTTGCGATGGACCTTGTACTCCTTAGCAGCGTTTAGTACATGGCTCTGGTCAAGTTAACCCCCAAAACAGGCACCACAAAGTAGCTCTGAGGAGGCCTTTCTGAAGGAGAAGCTTGTCAGAGGTGGAGCTTTGAAAATTCCAGTCCTGTTCAGAAAGGAGGTGGCAACTGCTGCTGTTCCTGTGGTGTCTTGGGTGAGGCAGGAGCTCCAGTAACTGCTTTAGAAGCAAGCAAAGCAATTTTCATGCTGTTTTAATGAAAAACCACTTGACTGCAGCTTTTTTAGTTACTACATGTACATGCTAAATGTCTGGGCAGTGTTGACAGATAGCAGTACTGGTTTGTCTTTCCTGTTTGCATTTGTACAGAACACTGAAGCACTCGTGGCTCTAAAGAGGAAAATGATTTTCCCTAAAAATGTAAAATATCTGCAGCTTTCTGTCTTGGCAGGCTTGTGCAGTGGTTCCAGTGGTGTATCCCAGATGGGGTGGGTATGCCGAATAGGAGGAAATGGTCTCTCTTCAGCATTGCTGCCCTGAAGGTACAGGTTGGGTTACACTACAGCATGTAGGATGGTGTTTGATCTTTTAAACTAGATGGTGTTCTCTTGACATGATGGATTGAGACTTGCTCTTCCATGTTGGCAAGGTTGTAATTTTCTTGGGTTTTTAGTAGTGGAGGATTTTGCTAGCAGCCTGTTGGTAGAGGTGAAGTGGGAGAAATCCTGTGCTACTGCTGGAAGTCTCTTTAGTTTCCTTCCCTGTGGACCGTGGCACCTGACCAGCTTGAGTTACGCTGGGGAGACACGTGCTTTCTGAAGAACATTGTCTTGTTTTTTGCACAAAAGCTTCCTTAATGAACAATAAAAACCTCTGTAAACCGACCTGTTCCATTTCTTTGCTGTGTGCTAGTTGCTGAAGGGTCTCATTAGCTTCCCTTTGCTGCGGAGTCGGGAGGAGGCACATCCCAAAATGTCAATGGAAATCAGGCTGAATGACAGGACTCTAATTCCCATTGAGTTGCCATTGCCTTGCAGTATGCATGTCCCATCAAGCCTTTGCTATATTGAGCACAGTTGCAGGTTAGAGGCTTGCCAGGGATTGCCACTGCTGTTCTCTTCCCTGGACAAACACAATGCCTGATGTGAGGCAACAGCCCCGTGTTGCAATTCCTCTGCCTGGTGTGGGCTGGAGGGAGTTCTTGCTGAAGCTGCTTGATACCAGGCTTTGGTGCTGACTTGCATTTAATGTGGCTGCTTCCCTTTTGTCTTCATTCCTTGCTTTATTTTGTATAAAATGCGACTTTTAAAATGTTACTTTTAAAAAGTTTTAAGGAAACTATGAGGCCACCTCTCAATCCATAATTAATTCAGTTGTCCTAAATTTAATGGTCTTTAATACCTTCACTACTGACTTTTTTTGAATGAATTGAATGTGTGCATCATAAGGGTGAATTTTGTGAGGAGCATGGTAGATAGCTGCATTGCATGGTGCTAGGACAGTTCTCCCTGGTTGTGTCTATGCTTTGCAGCCAGGAGTGGTTAGTGTTGAGCAGCAGGTTCTGGGCTGGTTTAGACTTCCTGGGAATACCTGCCTGGCTCTGGTCCCTCCCTCTACTTGCAGGCTGGTGATGATGATTTTATAATCAAGCCATAAGGAGAGGGGTGTGGTAATTGCCCTGTGTGGGTGTGAGTTCTCACTACTTCTCCCAACCTGTCCAAGATTCCTCAGTCTGGGAGCAGCACAGGCGAGGAACCAGCCACTGAGGACTATCTTAGGAACAGCATGGAGATCAAATGGAGTGGCTGGGTGCTGCTGATCCTTTCTGTGTGCCTGGGCTCCTACCAAGGTAAGGCCAGGCATGGGGGTAGGACTCAAGGAGAGCCCAGAAAACCCCTCAGAACCCCAAAACTATTTGCAGCTGTGGTATTTAAGCTCCATAGTGTGCTTCCTCGTCCCTCTATAGTGGTGGAGTTAGGCCAGAGGAGAGTTGAGGTTGGTGGCACCACTGCTTGGCTGCTTGACCTCTTTGCCTACCTGGACATGAGCATTGCAACTTCTGCCCTTAGCAATGATGTCAGGGCAAAAAGTGGTTTGATCCCTCCCTTTGGACAGCAGGGCTTCAGATGAAGTTGGTGTTCTGCAGTGGTATAGAAGGGAGGCCACTTGATGGGGTGTCTTAGCAGCAATGGGGGAGAGGGCATTGGGACCTGGCTCTGTATGTGTGATGTGGGAGAAACACCAGACTTTGTTCTCCTCGCTTGATGGAGTAACCATTATGCCACCTGATGCTCTCCCCCTTCATCACTGGGGCTTTGAGTATCTGTGAGCAAATCCTCCTGCAGATGACCTTGCGCTGCTGTCCCCTAGGCTTCCCCCATAAGAGTGAGGAAGTGATACCTGGCTCTTTCCTTGCCCCTCCCCAGCAAACAAGTTGTGTAGAGCCTGGTTCTGGAGCTCTGGGCCTTGCTTAAAGTGAATTCACTTATCCCAGGGGCCATTTCCCCAGGGAAGCTGTGGAGCTCTGCTGTTGTAGTCAAAAAACCCCCAACCTTTTAGGGGGAAGAACCTCATTTGCACCCTACCTTACCCCAGGCTCAGCCCATCGGGCTCCTCCGGCGCGACCTGCCCGGGTGCTGACTTTGTGGTGGAGTCGTGACTGCACACACGTGTCCTGGCGGCGGGGGGACATGCCAAGGTGCACAGCCAGCAGCAGGCGGAGCAGGAACGCGCACCTATGCTTGGCGTGTCCGTGCTTTGGGCCATGCCTGCCCTGGAAGCCGGTGGAGGCTCTTGTGGCAGTGGTTGGGCTGCACAGCACCGTGTCTGTGGGACCGGGGCCCACTGGCAGCCTCGGAGAAGGATTGTGATGCTGGGAAGAGGGTTTTTACGTTTTTTTGCTGTAATAGGGGTGT
>JBCJKH010057977.1:18738-28849 GCA_039877255.1 Loriculus beryllinus
TGTCTCTTAGAACACATAAATCCTCTCACGCTGTCACTGGCAGCATCCTTATGCTGTTGGTCTGGGCTGTGTTTGTGATGAGTATTAATGATTTTTGTGGCCCATCACTTTGCCTGAGTTTCATCTTGAGCGGGGCAAGGAGTAAACACTGAGCTGAGAGCCACTGTGAGCCACAAAGGTGTGGGTCCAAACCACCAGTGTCTCTTAGAACACATAAATCCTCTCACGCTGTCACTGGCAGCATCCTTATGCTGTTGGTCTGGGCTGTGTTTGTGGGTCAGGCAGAACCAGCTCAGAAACAAGCTATGGGGTTGTTGCCTCCCCTTTCCTGTTTTTTGGTGCTGCCCCATCACACTTCCGCTGACTTGCCATTCCTGTTTGCCCTGATGCTGGTGCCAGGGTTAAAAACCTAAATATCTATCTCTCAGCTGATGCAGCGACCACGGCATCGTGCTGCTGGAGAGAGAGCTGTGTGGGAAGGCGTGCATGGGAAGCAGGGGGGACTCGCCCTGCCCCTGGGCTCACTCCTGCCCCAGTGCTGCCGTCAGCCCGATGGGGCAATCACTGCAGAAACACCACGGAGGCACCCTCCTAGCTGCGCCAGTGTGTTTGGGAGCGGCAGGGCTGGTAGGGGGCTCAGGGGTCCCCTGCCCACAGCTCCCACTCCTGGGGACTTGCTGAGGTGGCCCCCAGGCATCTCAAGCCACTGTCCCAACACGTCCCACGAATGAGCCAAAGGTGTTGCCAAAATCTGGCATGCAGGAAAACGGCTTTTGGGGAGAAACCTGATAAGGGCAGGGTGGGTGGAAGGAGCAATTTCTGCCTTCGGCTTTATTCCTGCTATGCAAGATCGTAGGGCCAGGGTGATAAAAGCTATATGTGAATGCTCTGGGGGAGGAGGAGGTGTTTGCTTAGACAACGTTATGCAGCACGGTCTGTCTGTCTGTTCATGTGCTGCTCCCCACGTGCCCCCCGGATTGGCAGAGCAGCTCTGGCCAAAGCAGGGTAACGAAGGGCCTGGGTTGTGCTGGCTTCTTGCCTCCTGCCCAGCTGCATCCTGGGTGAGCACAGCCCCTGGTGGGAACAAACCCTCCTCGCCTACCATCCCAAATGAATCCTGACACACCTAGGTGGCAATTAAACCAGTGGCATTGCACCATACCACCACGCTGCTCGGGCAGCCAGAGTGGGCGCTGCCCCCGCTGTGCCAGGGATTTGCAGCCAGGAGAAAATGCTGGCGTTGGGAGGAAATGTCAAAAAATAACAACCCAAAGCGGGGTTGCCCAACCGTTGCCGGGAGCCGCGGTGTGGCCAACCGGCTGCTGCGTGGGGCTGCGTGCCGGCACCCCTCGTGGCTCCTTCCGCAAGATTTAGCGCCCTTTATGCGAGCAGCCGCCTCCCCGGCGCGTTGAAGGGTGCTGTGAGGCTGAGGGTGATGATCCCCAAGTTCGCTTTGCTTTTGACAGGGACCCAGAGCTGCTGTGACGCACTGTTGGTAAAGCCGGCAGCACGCGCTGGCCTGGCAAAGCCTGTATTTGCTGGGCTTATAAAATCATTTAGGAAACCCAGCGACCGCACCACCATTGTGAAAGCTGAGGGTGAATCACAGTGGGAGGGTGAAGAGCATTGCCTCAGCTCGCGGGGCAGGGCGGTGGAGCGGTTGGTGCAAGGCAAGAGATGGTCTTGGGGTGCTCCTGAGGCACTGATGGTTTTCTTTCCTACCCTTCAAAGCTGGGGCCAGCCCCCTCCACGAGTGCAGCGAGCGGCCGGAGGACTGGTGCCGCGATGTGGTGACAGCAGCCAAGTGTGGGACGCTGCAGCTCTGTCAGATCTCCGTCTGGGACCAGGCTGTGGGGGTAACTGTGCCAGGAGGCAGGGATGCAGGGGTATGAGTGATGTGTTCATCTTGACTCAAGATGTGGGGCTGGGGGGAGAATCCCAGCCTGGGTGAGCCAGTGCTGGGCACCCAGAGGAGCATTGACTGATGGTGTCAGGCAGCAGTGAGTCTGCAGAGTGAGCAGCAAAACAGAATTGATGCTCCAGGGTACTCCCAAGTGCCCCTTGGTGGGGTGTATCTGGGGTGGATCAGAAACAGGTCTGTCTTGGGATCTGAGGAGTAAGTGGTGGGTCTGCGTGCCGTGGCAACATCCGCTGTGTCCCCTCTCTCAGCAGAAGGGAATCCCATGTCACTTGTGCCAGGTGGCAGTCTCTGTGGTAGGCAAGATCCTGCAGGACAACCGCACTGAGGTGAGTCACAGCCTGGCATGGAGTGTGGGTCTGGCGTGTCACCCCCACACCAGTGGGAGCCACCAATTCCTGAGGTCTCCCCTTGTTACCTAGGAAAAGCTGCGGCTCTTCTTGGATAAGAAATGCCAGTACCTGCCCTTCCAGGACTGGTCTGTGAAGTGCAAGAGGATGGTGGACACTGGCATCCTCATCCTCGTCCAGCTGGGCAAGCAAGTGCTGGTAACTGGTGGGGGACCCCTTTGGGTTTGTGTTTACCCATGGTTTGGGGTATCCTGGGGGCTTGAAGAGGAAGGGGGGTGCTTGGAGCCTGGGACAAAACCTCCATGGGAATGAGGTGGGGATGGAAATGACCTAGGCATGGTGGGGGGAGGGAGGAGGGTGATGAAGCAAATGCAACTGCAAGTCCCCATCCCTCTGCTCCCCCAGGCAGACCCAAAGGTGGTGTGTGGGACCATCAAGCTGTGCCAGCCCCTGGAGAGCCGCACAGGAGCCCTGAAGTTTCAGGAACCACCATCAGCCCCTGCCGGCCCTGCTCAGGACTTTGCTGACTTGGTCACCCCCTTCATCGCCAACGTGCCCCTCCTGCTCTATCCCCAGGACCTGCCTCGTGGTGAGGCCCAGGTACTATGGCACAGGCAGGAATGCCATTGATGCTGCTCGAGGGTGTGAATCAGTGAAGCACCACCTATTTAACAATAATTTTTTAAAAACATTAAGTTTACTGTACAGCTGAAATGGCATCTGGTTTGGGGTGCCATCAGTTTTGGGCTGGGATATTGCAGGAGGCAGGGCGGGGACCAGATTGATGCTGGCCAAAAAGCTGCCCCAGATTGAGACCGGGCATTTGAACCCCGGCCTGGAAAACGGAGGCACTGGGACCACTCAGGTTAATTTCTGGGATCTACTGATGTTTTCCTGCCCATGTTATCCCACAGGAGAAGGAAGAGGTGTGTGACGAGTGCCTGCGGCTGGTGGCCGCTGTGCAGCTGGAGCTGGGGACCAATGCCGCCTTCACTCAGGCGCTGGTGGCCCGCACCGAGTGGGCATGTGAGGGCCTGGCACCCAACCTAGCACAGCAGGTAAGGGTGCTGTTGTTGTGCTGGGCAAGCGAGTGTCTTCTGCATCTTTTGGGCAGCTCCCTGGCAGACTGTGGTGTGGGCAGGGTGGTGGGGTGTTCATCCACCCCTGGGAGCTGACATTGTGTCTCCCCCGCACAGTGCAAGCACTACCTGGCCGAGTACATGGACACGGCCGTCCGGCTGCTCCAGTACATGGTAAGTGGGTGGGCAGGTCCTTGGGGCCGCCAGGGATGGGTGAGTGCTGGTGGGGGTCCCAAGCGGCACAGCCAAGGGGACCTCATCAGCGAACGCAGGGCCCTGCTCTTGTCTTTTTACTTAAAACCCACTGCTTTATATTCCTGCAAATAGCTTTCCCCTCTCTCCGGCTTACAACTGCTATAATTCCTTTTTATTCTCTCTTTTTCTTGCCATTTTCTGGTCCCTCCGTTGGCAGCTGGCTGAGGTAAGCGAGACCCATGCCCCAAAAGGCTGAAATCACCCTCCATTGGGAACTGAGGGCACAGCCTCACCCTCCTGGGGGGTGATGCCCACCCGATTGAAGATGTCTCTCCTCAGGACCCCATGAAGCTGTGTGGCCAGCTGGGACTCTGCTCTTCTTCCTCAGTGCTGCCCCTCCACACGCTGCTCACAGAGAAGATGATACAGACCCTGAGCATGCTGGGGGTAAGTGGGGACCTCTTCCCGCTCAGACATGCTACTTCAAATCCAAACACTGGGAAGGAGGAGCCTTACTTTACCTTTTTTTCCCCCCTCAAGCATCTCCTTTTTTCCGAGGTGGGGAATATCTTTTGTGGGGGTTGATGGCTGGGTGGGATGGGGGCAGTGCTGGTGTGCATCCCACTGCCTTTTTCCCACAGGACAGGGAGGGGACCACTCCGCTGTGCGAGATGTGCCAGTTTGCTGTGAAGGCGGCCGAGAGCCTCCTGGAGAACAACGTGACGGAGGTGAGCCCCGCTGCTGCTGTCCAGGGATGGGAGCACTGGGAAAGGGGGCAGCAAGGAGTGGGGTTTTCCCCCTGCCTGTCTTATCCCGGCAGGAGCAGCTGGTGAACGACATCGAGAAGGTGTGCTACATGCTGCCCCACAGCGTCATTGGGCAGTGCAAGGACTTCGTTGACTCCTATGGCAAAGCCGTGGTCATCATGCTGCTGGAGGCCACCGACCCGACGGCTGTCTGCACCATGCTGCACTGCTGCCCCCGGAGCAGGGACACCCGCCGCGGTGAGCTGGGGGGCCCGTGCGGCACCCAGGCACCACGTCCTTGGAGAGAGGGGCTGCTAACACTGCTAACACAGGCCTCGCTGTGTCCCGCAGGGCCTGCCACGCTGGAGCAGCTGGCGGCGGGCGCGGGAGCCTTCTGCAACGTCTGCCAGATCATCATCACGTACTTCGACAACGAGCTGCTGAAGAACGAGACGCTGGCGGAGCTGGGTGACATGCTGCAGAAGGGCTGCGAGCTGCTGCCCGCACAGCTCACTGGCACGGTGAGCTGCAGGGAGCGCCCGCCCGGTGGGGACCCCCCGACACCCCTCGCTGTGCTCACCCCTCTCTCCTTCCCAGTGCGAAGCGCTCGTGGTGCAGTACGAGCCGGAGGCTGTGCGGCTCTTCGTGCAGATGATGGACCCTGCCTTCGTCTGCACTGTAAGTGTCCCTGGGGCAGCCCCGACCCAGAGCGGCATCCTTTGTCCCAGCCTGGGGTCTGGGAGAGGGGCAGTGGGATCAAAGTGCGCTCACGGGTTTTCTTCTTCCACCTCTCACCCTTTTCCTTCGCCATGCAGAAAATAAAAGCTTGTGACTCATCTGAGGAGGATCTCCTGGGCTCAGACCTCTGTGCCTTGGGTCCGCAATACTGGTGCAAGAACATGGCCACGGCGATCAAGTGCCAGGTAAGCGTTGGCCACATCCCCTCCCCTGGGTTTGCAGTGAGCCAGCAGACCCTGCTTCCCGCCACCATCCTTCCCCGTCTCTCCCGCAGGCTGTTGAGCATTGCCGGCGTCACCTATGGAACTAGGAGTCACCTCCCCGGCTGGCTGTGCTTGCCCTGCTGTTTTGGTTCAGGATCCCAGATACCCTCCCTTGGGATGCACCTGCACCCATGGATGGCAATGGCAGGAGCCCACCAGCCTGACCATCCCGTCAGGGGCTGTGGGGTGACCAAGCCACTTCTGCCACTTCCTTTTCCATCCCTGGGGTTTGGATTTCTAAATCGGGTTAAGGGACTCATTGGTATTTTCAGGACTGCGGATTCAGCCTTGTTGTCTCACAGAGTTCTTGTAAAATCCCCATCCCCACTTCTATTCCCATCCCCTTTGTAAGACCCAGATCCTGCAATGTGAACAGGCTGGGATGGTTTCTGCTGCCCAAATGCTAGCCAACTCCAGGCAGCTGGCAGCCAGCAGCCTCACACCACAGGTCTTGTCAGCTTTTGGCAAGCCCAGCACTTTGCTGGTCCCTCTTCAGATTGGTGTGGCTTTCTTTTACACCTACCTTCCCCCTGTTGCCCTATAAAGAAACACAGTGGATTAAATTTACAGATACATATACCTTAAATATTCCCTCAATAAAAAACAAGTGAGTTTGGGGGCAGAGTCCCTTTCACCCACACATCCTTGCTGGTGCCCCTGTGCTGACCCAGCTGTGGTAAGAGAGGGGCAGCAGGGCACTGGCTTGTCCCTCCCTGCTGCAGGAGGGAGATGCCCTCAGTGCCCAGTCCTGAGCGTGCACGGGAGCATCACACCGCAAATAAACTCTTCCCGTGAGCGCAGCTGGTTGTCTCCCTCCTGCTTCTCCTGGGGTGTAAGATGGGGCAAACCTGTGGGAGGTTTAATGCTTCCCCCAAAATTTGGGATGCAGCAAAACCTGGGGCAGCATCTTGTGAAGGTGGTGGGCTGAGGGGTGAATTAAAGGGAAAAGGGCGTTTTCTCTTCGAAACATCTTTTGAGTAAGCTGAATCCAGGAATGTGATCAGGGAGGAAGGATGACAGACAGGTTACCCAAAGCCATAGACAGTGTATTTCTGAGTCCCGTAACAGATCGTGCCTGAAACTCTCCACAAGGTTACGATTGGAAACAAATCCCCAAACGAATGAACCCAAAATAAAGAGAGAAGGGGAAAGAAAAGGGCAAGAAAAGACACGCACGAGCACTCCACATCCAGAAGCCCCAGTTATTGTCAGTCTCTTTCAATGTCGCAACATGTTTTGGTAAAGCCAGCAAAATGGAGAAATGTTTTCGGTTTTGGTTTGGGTTTTTTTGGGTCTTTCCTTGCTGGAAAGGTGCTGTTAATGCCAAAGGGACTTGGCCTCTCTTCACGCTGCCTGGCCCTCCCTGTGCCTGTGGTTGAGGTATGGTGGCTGTTTGTCCCCAGTCCGCGCCCGGGGATGCGGCACATCATCTGCACCTTTGCTGCACCTTCACCCCTGTCCAGCCTGGACTCATTGGATTAATTTTGCTTTTTTTTTTTTTTTTCTTAAAAAAAACCCTTTTTAATAAGAAAAAATAATTAAAAAATGAAAACCAACTAATGCTTTCATGGATAAATGACAGGCGAGTAAAAGCATACCAGTCCTGAGAGCCCTTTCCTGGGGCCAAGCTCTCCAAGGCTGCCAGAGCGATGCGCACCGGTTGGCCTGGACTCGTGCAGGGAAAGGGGGGGGCCAAGTGCTGGTCTTGGGGTGCCCTTGGCCCCCACCACAACCCCCTGATCTGTGCTTCATCCCCGCCGGCCCCAGCTTGCCTAGAGGAGCACCACCACCAGCACTGCTTGTCATAACTCGGTGATCTCCAGAGGGCTCTCCATGATCACCTCCCGCATCTTGTGCAGGGGGGTGGACTTGGCCGACTCAGTGCGGGCGTTGTGGTCGCTGTAGCCCCCGCAGTCGGTGGTCAGAGTCTCCAGCGAGCGACCCAGCACCTTCTGGTCGTCCTCAGGTAGGCTGTTGAGGTCAGAGGCTAGCAGCGTGCCTGTGCTGCCGTGCACCACGTGGATGCCATCAGGACCTTTCAGCTCCACCGGCTGCTTGTGCCGGAAGCGGAGGCTGCCTTGGCTGGGGCTGCGCTCCTCCTCTTCCTCCCCCAGCTCCTTCTGGATCAGCTGCAAAAAGTCCATGGAGCAGAGAAATCACTACCGTGTCCAGAGCAGGTCCTGCTTCCCGACTCCAAACCATCTGCAATGCTGGAGCTCAGCGGGAGGGGCAGTACCCTCCTCTTCTGAAGTGTGGTGATGAGGATCACCAGCACGACGATGGTCTCCAGCCAGATCGCTCACTCATCTGGTGGGTGCACCAGCTGCTGGCCAGGTGGTGTGTCCAGCAGCAGCCCCCACAGCAGCCAAGGGGGAGTTTGGACCCGGGCTGGTGTTTGGGGTTGTATGGGGCAGAAGGCAGACAAGGAAAGGAGTTGAAGGAAGGCTGGAGGCAAATAAGAGCGAGGAGGGATAAGGGGACAGAAGGGTTGAAAAGGTGTCTCCCATCCTTCCGCTCTCCTTTGCTCTGTTTGCCCCATGTTTTGCCCCCCATGAAGAGGGAGAAGGCTGCAAGAGGAGTTGCTTCTCCCCTCACCAGCCCTTCTGCACCAAAAGGCTCTGTCCCAGTCTTTTGCCTCAAAACTTCTTGGGTTGTAAGCTCAGAGGAGCACAGGGGAGGGAAGATGCCCCTGCATGTGTGTAGGGACCTGCAGCTTCTTGGCCACCTTTGGCAGAGAGACAGGAGGTGATGGATAGAGCCCAAGCAGAGACCGAGGAATAAGGTGCTGCTGATGCTCAGAGGGATATGAGAACTGCAGCACTGTGGGGAACCAGCAGCCTCAGTGGAACTCAGCAACTGAGAAGGGCTGAGAAGACACACTGCATCCCAGAGGGCACGGCAAGCATCTCCCCATGCCCATGCACACCACGTCTACCTCCGAGACCGAGGAGCGGTCCCCCTGACTGGCGGTGGCCTTATGCACCATCCGCTGGGCAAAGAGTTTTTTCAAGCGCATGTAATCATCCAGGACCACCTTCAACAGAGAGCCCTGGGTGGAGGGGGAGAGATGATGGGTTACCTGAGGGGCACCGCATGGTTGGAAGGAGGCTGACCCCATCCCAGCATTTTATGAAGCAACATCACCCACCGGCACTGCAGCTGCCAACCTGGAAGCTGTAGCAGTTGGGAGAAGACCCCTGGGTGGAGGATGGCCACGCTCAACACTCACCTTGATGGGTCCCTCCCGCATGATCTGCCCCAGCTTGGCAATGTTGTCGTACTCCTGGATGGCTGCCCGCAGGTAGCGGTCATCCTCAGGCTTGGCTGCAGAAGGCTCCCTCCCGAAGGTCCCCTGTGGGCAGAGAGAGTAGCTGAGGAGGTGGCACGGGCCTCGGGCGCAGCAGTGAGGGGTCCTGTGGGGGCCATGTCTCACATGGGTGCGGGCAGGGCTGTTCCAGAGGTCAGTGATCTCACTCAGGTTCTCCGGCAGGTCATCCTCGTGCTCTGCCTGTGCTGCCAGCTCCAAGTTCCTGCAGAAGGGGTCCAGCCATACCGGGTTGGCCCTGCCCAGGGAAGAGGAGCAGCTCTCAGCGCAAGGAAGGAGCCGCAGCATCCGTAACCCCCTCCAAAGCGCGGACGCTGAGGTTGTGCTGCCTCCTCCTGCCGCGTGGGGGCATGAATTCGGCTGATCTGGATCCAGACGTATGTCGACACCCACTGGTCATCGCTGCTTACCCCAAGCCTGGCCAGTATTGGCAGAGATGGAGTCACAGGAGAAAGCATAAGGTCTTTTGGCTTTGAAAGCTCTCAAGGCAAGCAGCCATGGCATGCCTGGCTGCATCCCTCTGCAGAGCAGAAAGGTACAGCATCTCCACATCCAAAGCATCTCTGGCTACAAAATGCTGACATCTCTCTCTTGGGAGCAGCATGTGATCCTGCAAGGTGGCAAACCAGGGAGGGGAAGGAAAGGGAAAACTCACCCATCAAAAGAGTACTTGTTGGTGTTTGGCATGTCCATGATGTCCATGAAACCTCTGTTTCCTGCAAGAAGCAGTGATGAGAGTTAAGGAGTGGCACTTTGGTGGGCTGAGCAATAAACCACAGGGCAGCACCTCTTTATCAGGGATGGAAATTCAGTAACCAGAAAGGCACTGGTGGCAGGAGAAGCATACTGGGATGCAGCTGGTAATGCGGAGCCTGGAAGCTGAGAAAAGCTTCTCACCAATGGGCCTTGCTGGGCAGGATCACTTCAGATTTACACCCCACAGACATCCCCCACATCACCCCCTCTATGCTCTTCATGCACCCTGCTATCTCATGCATCTGGAAAACCCCAAACACTGCTCACCAGTGGAGCCAGCCACTATGGCTTTCAATTTCCTTTTGTGCCTGTGAAGGAAATACAGCGAATCAGGGAAGAAAATAAAGAAGATGCTCCAAAGGAGAGTGGGACACAGATTTGCAATAACCTTGCAAACAGCCCCTGTATCTATAAGGATGGCATGCTTGGGGAGGAGAGCTGCTATCAGTATTGAAGCCATTATATTTTGGGGGAAGAGGGGCAATTTCTGAACTAGGCTGAACCCCGGCACAGAATGTGTTGGGAAGCTGATGACCTCTGCTTACTGGCATTGTCAGGGCTGGGAGCAACTACATGGGTCCCCCTGGCCAGTGAGGCAGAACCTTGGGGGTTACTCACACTGTCCGATAGTACCAGTTCATGAGGATGAAGAGCATGGCAGCCAGAAAAAGCAGGATGGCCAGCACAATGATCACCATCTAGGAGAGCAAAGGGGTAGTGGCAACCTCTGGCACCCAGCGA
>JBCJKH010057977.1:28949-62624 GCA_039877255.1 Loriculus beryllinus
CTGGCACCCAGCGATGGGCACCCTCCTGAGATTATTTGGGTGAAACCTATCTCCACATCACAGAGGGCCATGGAGGATGGGATGGGACATCACTGCCCCACCTGCAAGCAGCAGCCATTTCCACTCCAGCTGGACCATTACCTGCAGAGCTGAGAGGTCGTCTGGGGCCTGGGCAGTGATGGCAGGCTGCACGTCCAGCACATTGTAGTTCCTGAAGAGGTTCCTCAGCTGCTCCTTGTTCTCATCTATCATCTGAATCACCCTGGGAAGAGAAGGGTTGCTTGGGCATCCTGACATTAATGAGACTCCCCAAGGACTCAATGGGCCAGGATATGGGCCGGGTGACGGGTGGGGTGACATACCGCTCCACGTCCAGGATGCGGTTGGTCTCCCTGTTCACCACATGGATCAGGAGCTCTGTCTGTGCGAAGTTCACCCGACCTTTCTTATCAACATGGAACTGGGGAGAGACAGCAAGGTCTGCACTGTGGGAGAGGCGTCTCCTCGGGGGGCATCTCCCATGCACGCCTTGGAGTGTGCTCATGTGATGACATGAGTTTGGACTCCCTTGATATGCCCCAGCCTCAGGCATATGAGGACCTTCAGATCTCAGGTGTTTCTATGGTTTATACAGGCAGGGCACTGTCAAAGGACACCTTCCAAGCAGCTTGTGGAAGGTCACCTACCCCTCAAAGCAACCTCAAAAGTGAATGGTTACCTGCACATCATCTGTATTGACAATAGCACCCGTGATGTTGGAGAGCAGGCTGATGAACTCCTCCTCGAACTGCCTGACTTTGTCTGGGATCTCATTGATAATGATCTTGACCCGCTGGTCATCTCTCAGGATGTAAATCCCCACAATGGCTGTGTCGTTGTGGCCCACCAGGTCAGAGGCCATGATGTCCACCACAAAGTAGCCAGGGTTGTAAGCCGTGAAGAGGTCAAAGGTTCTCAGGATCCCATCAAGGGTTCCTGGGGGAAGAACAGTCACAAGCCCAGGACTAGTGGTGCTGGCCACGGGGATGTCTTTGGCCACAGGGATGTCTCTGGCATGCAGGGAGCGCACCTATGGTGAAGATGTTGGCCACCTCCTCAGAGTCATTGGAGTTCTGCTTGATGTAGCGGATGCCCAAGATGTTGTACAGGACCAGGCTGTTATTGCCTACATCGGCATCCACTGCGACCACCCTGATCAGCTCTGATCCCACCTTGGCATCAGTGGCAACCCCTTTGAGAGAGAGACAGGACAGGGACCTGGGGCCAGGCTGGCTCTCACTGCCCCTTCGTGTAGCTGGATTTTACTCAGAGCACCACTGGCTCCTGGTTCCCCCCAGA
Organism: Loriculus beryllinus; assembly: GCA_039877255.1. Lineage (NCBI taxonomy): Eukaryota > Metazoa > Chordata > Aves > Psittaciformes > Psittacidae > Loriculus > Loriculus beryllinus. The sequence continues at coordinate 30,288 of JBCJKH010057977.1, forward strand.
TCCCAGCACCCCTTACCCGCTGTGTACTCTGATTTGGTGAACTGGGGGGATTGGTCATTGATGTCATCCAGGAGAATTCGCACCTCCTGAAGGGTCAGGTCCCCACTAAGATCCCAGGGCTGGGCTCTGCCTGCTTGCTGGTCTTGGGGAGGGGTCCAATTCTTCTGGCTGGATGCTTTGACAATGATAGAGTAGTATGGCTCCTTCTCCCGGTCCAGGTCTCGCAAGACCCTCAGCTTCCCCTCTCGGCTCAGCTGGAAGTTGTTCTCCTGGTTCCCATCTGAGTGCAGAAAGGGGTACCCTGTTAGTCCCCTTTGGGCTCAGCATTTTTGAAATGCCACCTCGCCCACTCACCAGGGCAGAAAGGCAACGAGGACATGATGGAAATGACAGAAAGCCTTGGTGAGGACTGTACAAGGAGATGAAGAGCTTCCCATCCCCTCCCCACTTGGCACCCACCTGCTATGAAGTAGTAGACGATGGCATTGGAGCCCTCATCTGCATCCACCGCCCCAGTGATGTTCCCCACCACAGTGCCTGGCCGTGAGTGCTCAGGAACGGAGAGGACCTGGTACTGGGGACTGTCCCTCTACCAGAGACCCCAGGAGAAGGGAGGATTATGAGAACTGAGGTGGCTTTAAAAAAAACTGGACAAATCCCATCATGCTCCCCACCATGACAATGCCCAGCAGTGCATGCTCCACCTCACATGCTCGCTGGCATCCCTATCCCTGCATCCACTGTATTCCAACCCCTCCATCCTGGCACCTTACAGGTGGCCTGAGGAAGAGGGGCTCGTTGTCATCGATGTCATCAAGTGCAATCTGGAGGGGCTGCATGGTCTCATAGGCTGGCTGTCCCTGGTCGCAGGCCACGATGATCAGCTGTGGAGAGAGGAAAAAGGGCGATCCTGGGCAAAACCACGCGGGGCAGGAGACACTGCTAAGGTAGGAACAGTGAGAACAGCTGGGGGACAGAGGATTTTGGGGGGATTTAACAGGGAATTGGGAGTGGGCCCACCAGGATTCAACTCCCTGACGGCACTTGATAACAACCCAATTCCTGCTAAGTTGTGGCACCTTCACATCTGCGATAGCTGACCCCATCCCCACCACATCATTTGCATCCCGCCAGGTCTGCACCAGACCCACCACCTCGAGGACCTCCCCAGCCACCCTGCAGTTGTGCTGCCTCCCGGCTCACGTTGTACACCGCCTGCTTTTCCCTGTCCAGCCGCATGGCCGTTTGGATCAGCCCGCTGACCGAGTCGATGCTGAAATACTCCCAGTCTTTGTTCCCTGCCCCAGTTTTCAGCAGGTTGTAGAGCACCTCTCCGTTGAGGCCCTCATCTTCATCTGTGGCGTAGACCTCGTAGACATTGGACCGCAGGGGGATCTCCTGTTTGCACACGTGCAGCCCTTCAGCCCCAGCATTGCATACGAGCCCCCTGCTCTCCCTGCCCCTCCAAACACCCTTGCCCCAGGATCAGCAGGCTCCCACTGCCAAAATCCAACTGGAGGCTGGCAATATGAGGCCATGATTCCCTTTGGCATGGTGGCTGCTCTATGTATATGCTGGGGACTTGCTGAGCCAAGCCTGGCTTCCCAGAAAGAAGAAACATCTTAAATGTCAGCATTTTGGCCCTTGATTACAAACAGGCTTGGAGGGCAGTGATCAGCTGTTTACTTATTTTGCATGCTGCTGGGGTTTCTGTTCCCCAGAGCTGCCCCAGCATCCCTGCTCGCACGTATGGAGAGAGACTGTTGCTGACAGTCTAGCCTCATGACCTTCTTGCCACATGTTAAACCAAGGTCTTGTTTCACCCCTGGTGAAAATGGAGATTGGATTTTGCCACTGGTAGGCAGGAGGACTCCTGGGAATGGTCATGGCATGTCATTACCTCCCCTATCTCTCAGGTGATTTACCTCCTTGATGTGCAGGATGGTGCCATTGGGCGGGCGGACAAAGACGGGACGGTTGTCATTGATGTCGATGACCTCAATGTGGAGCATGGTAGTCCCCCAGAGAGGGGGATGCCCCTTGTCTGTGGCCACCACGGTCAGGTTGAACCTCTCATAGGACTTCAAGCGCCGCCGGGACGTGACAAGCCCGGAGTCTTTATTGATCTTGAAAGCCTCTGGGAGAAAAAAGCCCCACATCTTTGGCTCAGGACACTTTGCACCAGACAAATTATAGTCGGAAACCAGTATACTAGCTGAAGCACACCCCTTGCTGTTGGGAAGTCCCCATCAAGGGGTGATGCAGCAGAGCCACTCGTCTGAGGCCAGGGATGTGGATGGTCTCAGGGTTTTCAGAGCATCCCTACCCGTTGCCACATCCCTGATAAGCGCCAGTGCCAAGGGCCCTGCTCTCAGCCCACCCCTAGCTATGTTTCGCTCCTGCCCAGGGAGTGGTCAGAGGAGCCTATGGGTCTCAGGAAAGTGAATGTTCTGCCATTCCCCTCTACATCTGTGTTAGCTTTTGCCTGGTTCCCATCACTCCTCAGTGTGCAGAGATATACTGCATTTCAGGCACAATCACTATCCACCCACAACCTTCTAGCCTTTTTAGTTTTACTCTGAAGTGTGCAGTGAGTTTGCTCCAAGACACGTTTGTGTACAGAGAAAGTGCTGCTGTGCAGGGAGAGACAAGAGGATAAGGCAAGGGTGGGCTGCAGGATGAAGCCATAACATGCCACACCATGAGGAACTGGGTACTGTGAAGCAATACTGAAAGCTCGACACTTTCTGTTTTTCTCCTGGGAGTGCACGCACAACCTTGCTTCAAAACAGCTGCAGTACATGGGGTGTAGGCTTGGTCCCTATGTCTCCACCAATTGCTCTTCACCATAACCCTCCTTTCCTGGGGAGGAGCACCCCACCGCCATCACCTACCAGCTCCGGGGCCCTCGATGCTGTAGGTCACGATGCCGTTATCCCCTTCATCCAGGTCTGTGGCAGTCATGGTGATCACTGATGTCCCCGCTGGCTCATTCTCGTAGACGCTGGTGCTGAACTGGGTCTTGCTGAACTGGGGCCTGCAGTCATTGATGTCCAGGACTGTGATCAGCACCTTCGACAAAGCACAGCCAGCTGGGTGACATGAGGCTGGAGATGGCTAGGCAAGCTCTGGAGGCTGTACCCCTGCTGTGACCCGGGGCTACACTGCCAGACTGTGGTGCCCTTCCTGCTATTTGTTTAGTTCTGCTAATGAATTCCTGCCTCCAACAATGGGGGCTGCTGTGGCTGGGGCACTCATTCACACTAGAGCACTTGCAGACAATAGCATCACCTTCCCCTGCCCCTCCTGCAGACATGCTGTCCCTGCAGTACAAATTCCATTGCACCATCCACCCCACAGCCCTGAGGCCATCTGCTCTTCCTTCTGCCTGATTCCTCCCAAAGACCAACTAGCCTGCTGAGGAGGAAAGTCTGACGCTCTAACACCTTCTTGCTGGTGACCACCTCACAAGGGATGGTGTGAGGAGGAGAACTCTACCTGCACAGAGTTCTCTCGACGGTTACTGGAGATGTCCCCAGGGTTATCTCTGGCCACGGCTGTCAGTGTGTAGTGATCCTTCTTCTCCCGGTCCAGGGCTGACAGGATGTAGATGTCACCCTGCAGCACATAAAGACCTTCAGGTGGACCTCATCTGGCAGCGCTGGTACTCGAGAAGGGGCAGAAGGTGAGGTGTGGGAGCAAGGAACAAGGTGGGACCTTGTCAGCGTCCCCTTCCTTTCTCCCCTCTGTTCCAGCCTCAGTTACCTCCTTACCGTATTGGGATTTATCCCAAACTTGCCCTCTCCATCTCCCAGGCTGTACTGGATGAGAGCAAAACGCCCAGAATCTGCATCTGTGGCCTTGACCCTCAGGATGACTGTACCCAATGGCACGTCCTCAAAGACAGCTTTCTGCAAGCAAAGGAAGCAGGCAGGACTGGCTGTTTCATCACTTATGCTTTTAGCAGGAGGTAACCAAGGACATGGGGGGCACCCAGGGGTGGGCACAGCTGGGCCCAGAACAAGATTTCACACATTCAGAGTACACTGGTTGGTTGACCATCTTCTTCACATGGTTCAAGCACAGGCAGAGGGAAGAGAAGGTGACCCTGGAGAATCCCCTAGCTCTATGCCTGATTTCACCAGGCAGGCACTGCTCAGCCCCACATGGACTTGAACAGGGGACCCCAGCTCACCTGGTAGGATGGCTGGCTGAAAACGGGATTGTTGTCATTGATGTCCACTATCTGGAGGTACACAGGGATCTCAGCAGATCTGCGGGGAGAGCCGTTGTCGGAAGCTCGGACAGTGAAGTTCAGCCACTGCACCTCCTCATAGTCCACCGTCCTGTTGGCCACAACCTTCCCTAGAGGATGCCAGACCCTGACATGAGACACCTGCCCCAGGCCACTGACCTGCCTCAGACTCCCCCTCCCCAGGCCACCAACCTGCCGACTGGTCTTCAAGACAGGCGTAGCCTTCGGGGGAGAGGTTCAGCAGCTCGTAGGTGATCTGCCCATTGGCACCTTTGTCTGGGTCCACTGCTGAGATGGAGATGAGTGTGGTGCCCTGTGTGGCTCCCTCCAGGATCTTCTCAGTGAAATAGGTGACGCCAAAGGGGCGGAAGCGGGGGGTGTTGTCATTGACATCCAGGACATTGACTGTCAGCTTGGCTGTGGCCATGGTGGACACCACAGGAGAAGAGAACAGGAAGAGGAAGAGAGAAAAAAAAGGGAAGAAAAAAATGGGAGAAAGAAGGTTGTAAAGATACAAGCATAAAACTAAATGGTGCTGGTTAATCAAGAAAAAATACAATCAGTAAAGCTGCTATGCCCTGAGCTGGCTGTGGGATGCCTACTTCAGACCTACTCCTGATTTTTGTGTGCTTTCTCACACGAGGGCCTCAATTTACCAGGAGCAGGCAAGACATAATGGAGATGATAATGAAGAAATGGGTGTCTCCTATGGGAGTAATGGGCACACAGCCCTCTCCATCCCCAGTGCAGCCCTGGCTTGTCAGGGCCATTCATTAAAGGAGAACCTGAAGCTGATGGGAGCTGGTCCAAGACTGGTACCACTAGAAATATTGCTGTTCAGAATGGAAAGGGAGGTGGGAGAGCGGCCAGCCACCCAGAAGCTGCACTGGGAAAGGCTGAGCCAGCCCTGGCCCTGCACTCCCTGGGTAGAGCCCACGCTTACCATTGGGCACACTGACTGAGCGGTCGATGACTTCACTGGCATTGTCATGGACGGAGATGGTGATCTCGTAGGTGGCCACCAGTTCCCGGTTGAGGGGACTTTTGATCTTCACAGCTCCTAGGAACCCCAAAAAGATGGGTGTCACAGGTGGTGTCTGCACCTCCCACACTGGGGACCCTCAGTAGATTGGTCTGTTCCAGCCAACTACTGCGTTCTCTGCTGCACTTGCTCTCCTGCCTCTCCCCAAAGGCTAAACAGGTAAAACACTTGATAACTATAGGAGGAGACAACTTCCCTCCCCCTGCTCTCCACCTCCTGCCTTCCTGCCTGCTCCCTCCTGCCCAGCTAACAGGTTCTTATGCTGCCTTAGCCAGGTAAGAGTTTGGGTTGTGTAGATGAGGGTTTTGGGAGCAACTGCTGCTGCTGCCCTGCATGACCCCATTTACGTTCGGCTCAGCATCCAAGCACCTTTAAGAGTCTTGTACTATATCACTTCCAACAAGGGTGCTTTTCTTTCCTGAGTCAGCTCTGTGCTTCCAAAGCAGACGTGAGGAGCTCCTGGACCTCCTTCCCCAAGGGTAGAGCCCACCACCTACCCCAGAGTGCCCTTTCTGCTCCCCAGTGAGGGTGCCCGCATCCGGTCTGCCAAGGCTGAGCAGCCCCCAGCCCACTGTGGGGCTGCCTGCCATGGAGATGGGTGAGATGGAGGGAGGTGACGGATGGCACAGAGAGAGAAACGAGCACAGACACAGAGACAAACCTGCTGAGCTGAGAGCCGGAAAGGAAAGAAACAGGTTAGTTAAGTCAGTCGACTGGGGACAGAGGAGAGGGAAGGGTGAGACAGAGCAGTCAAAGGAAGAGAGTGGGGAGGCAGGAGCATCATCGCCCCATGCCTCAGACACCTACCTCCAGGCAGAGAAGAAGAAGCAGCAGAAGCAAGGAGAAGGTTCCGAGCTGCCCACACTGCCCTTCCTGCTCTCCTACCTGTCCTAAAATCCACTGCAAACACTCCTTGCTGTCCAGGCACTATTGCATCTGTGTCATCGCGGGCCACGATCTCCAGCAGGTAGTACTCCAGGCGAGGGTGGAGGTCCCGGTCAATGGCAGTCATCTCAGCCACCACGGTGCCGGGCGCGGCTGACTCAGGGATGCTAACCGTCTGGATGGGGTTGATGAATTCAGGACGGCAGTCGTTGACGTCGTCGATGAAGAGGCTGACAGTGGCAGTGCCTGAGAGTGCCGGCGTGCCCTGGTCCACAGCCACCACCACCAACCGATAGGCATCCCGTTCCTCCCGATCGATAGTGGTGTTAGCCACGCGGATCACCCCCGTGGTGGCATCAATCAGGAACTTGTCTTGGCCACCACCTTCGATCCGGTAATCCAGCTGCTGGTTGAGGCTGCTGTCAGCATCTGTCGCCATCACCTGGAGGACAGAGAAGCCTGGAAAGGCGGGACACAGCCCTCTTCAGTGAGGGTAAGAAGGCAGCAGCAATAAGCCCGCAGTCCCAAGGCAAATACTGTAAAGTAATGTAGGAGGTTACTTTCAAAATTCCCCTTCAATCCCATCCTGGTGAGCCCTGACACTGGGAGCTGCATCTTCACAGTCCCAGGGGAACACGCAAGTCTCAATTTCACCCACCCTCACACCCAGTCCAGGCCCCCTCCTGACCTGGGGGGCTGTTCTCCAACAGCCGTGCTGTGATGGATGCTGGCTGGAAAACGGGACGGTTGTCGTTGTCATCCAGGATGGTCACTGTCAGGCTGGCGGTGCTGTTTAGCCCCCCTACATCACGAGCTACCAGTGTGTACTCCAGGCAAGGGTCCGGCAAAGCCTCTCGGTCTATCACACTGCCGGGCTTCACCGAAATGATACCTGGAGAAGGGGAAAGCCCCAGTGACAGACCCCATGGCTATCTGGTGGTCCTGTGCTGGGGACAGGGACCTGATGAGCCACCCACCTGTCCTGTTGTCAATAACAAAGAAGTCTAGGGATGCTTCCAAGAACTGGTAGGTCACTACAGCATTGCTGCCTTCGTCAGCGTCCAGAGCTAGGATGGGTCCATTGAGCACCGTGACCAGAGTCCCTGGATAGGATAATAAGGGTTAGGGAGGGTACCAGCTCCCTGTGGAGCCTCCCGCAGCCCCCTCCCATCCCAGTGGTGCATGAGGGACGGAAATGAATGGATGAAGGAGGTGACAGAGTGGGGCCTCGCAGGTCACGAGGCAATGGGGGGAAGCTGCTGCAGCCTTGCAGACCGACTCGTGAGGCCCAGGTGAGGCAGAGGGACATCCGGCTAAAAACAAACAGACAGACACATCCGTCAGATGGGCAGCACCAGCACTCTGCCACCAAGGGCATCACCTGAAGGCACCCAAACCCTTTGCCTGGGATGTCCCTCGATGGCAGGACAGGGAGGTACCTGAGGCCTTGGAGCAGGGAGCAATTTAAATGGCAGGAAGGCATAAAAAATAAAAGAAGAGTATTTCTAACTCTTTGCCTGGGAAATGTCTACCTTGACAAGCTGGACTGTTTTATCCCTAACAGCCAGAAAAGGTGGCTCCAGGTACCGATGATGGAGGGATGGCACCCCATCACCTGCAGGGATGCTGGGCAGGTTGATGGCCTCAAGGCTGCCCCCTGGGCTCGACTCAAGACTGCAAGTGCCTCTTTCTGTCTGAAGCCAAGCAGTTCCCAAATGGGGACAATTTCTTGACCTGTGCCAGGAAGGTTTTCCGCCAACAGCAAAGCTACAGTGTCCTCAAGGCTGACTTCCCTGGGTGGTCAGCAGGACCCCCTCATACTCAGCATCTCCATTCCACTGATGTGCAACCTGTCCTTGATCAGCATCATGTCTCCTTCATGATGTCCAGAAGACACTTTCCCTTGCCCATCCCCAAAGTGAGTGTTTAGGAGCCACACAAGGAGGCAAAGACCTACCTGGGGATGAGTTCTCCATCACCTCGGCCTGATAGGAGCTTTGGGTGAAGAGAGGGCGGTTGTCATTCTCATCTGCTATGGAAATGACCAGCAGGTCAAAATCCTAAAGGAAAACAGGGACAAGAGGGTGATGACTGCAATGTTCTTTCCTTGAACTCACCTCCCACCTCTCCCACCTCCTGCTTAGCGCTGGTCAAAGATGGAGTCCTGTGAGGCCATGATGCTGTGCTGCCTAGACCACCCCTGGAGTGTCTGCAGGGATCCTCACCCCAGGACTGTGCATCCCTTCCCAGCCTGCACCTTGAAGGGTGATGCATGAGACATCTTGGCAGAGCCAAAAGGTGCTCTGGTGTCATTGTGTTTGTCCAGCTTTCCAGCCCAAATTTGACCTTCTGTGATGTTTACTGCTGTTGCATGGAATCAACATGGGATGTTGGACTTGCCCTAAATCCTACTGGTCCAGTTATCTGCTGCGGAAGGGTTTGCAGCCTCATCTTTGTGATCCCCGGATGTTTTTTAAGGGATGTAGCTGCTATTGGAAGTACTGGGGGTATTTCCCGCGTGGTTTTGGCCACGGCAGGACCCCTTCTCCCACCTGCCCTGCCACCTGCATTGCTGGAGGCCCTGGCAGTGTCCATAATTACCCGCCTGGCATTGCGTATGTTCTCAGGGTTGTCCTTCACTGTGATGGTCAGCCTGTACTCTGCCACCTGCTCCCGGTCCAGTGGGCGGTTTACGTAGACAATGCCACTCTACCAAGAGAAAAGGGAGGAAATAGGTATAAGGGACAAGAGGAGTGCTTCCCCAGGACACCTCTGGCCAGAGCAAGGATGCTTAGAGAGCATCCACAGGTGCCCAGGGAAGGCAGGACTCTAGGTACAGGGGTGCCCACTCTCCATGTCCCAGCATCCCACACCCCTGGGGCCATACAGTGCTGTTGATGTAGAAGGCATTCTCTGTGTTGCCTGCTGTTATGTCGAAGGTCAGGAGAGCGTTTGGCCCTTGATCTGCATCCCGGGCAAGGATGCGGGTGACGAAACTGGAGACAGGGGCGTTCTCACTGAGGGTGAGGTTCATTGGGAGGTTGAGGAGCACAGGGTCATTGTCATTGATATCCAGCACGCGGACACCCACCAGGATCTGCCGGGAGAGAAACAGTGTGGCCACATGGCACCTATTTCCATCCCTCCCATCATTTTTTTGCCCCCTCCCTTGGTAAGAGGTGGGGTTCCCCATTCAGCCTACTATGGTCTGGGGGAGGAAAGCCCCGGGGACAAGGGGAAGGAGAAGGAAGGAAGGAGAGTGAAGAAAGAGACCAAGGGGAAGGAGCTGGGGATGGGAGATGGCACCCTGCAGCTCCTTACCCTTCTCCAGGGTACTCACCGTGGAGCTGAGGGGGGGGACGCCCCGGTCCCGGGCGGCGATGGTGAGGTTATAGAAAGGGATGTTCTCTCGGTCCAGCTCAGCATCCTTCCGCACCCGCAGCTCCCCTTCCACTGGGGAGATCACAAACTCCCCTGACGGAGACAGAGGGCCCTGCCTCAAGCCATGCTGCTGCAAGTGGCCCGGTTTTTTAAGGGAATGGCTTATTTTGGAGTCAGGGGACAGGCACCACGGCAGGTTTGGCACAACACCATACCCTGTTATTGCAGATCTGGGAGGACTGTGGCAGCCAGAACTATCCTGGATGCACTCCCAAGTACCAGAAGGAGCAGGGGATGGGTTGAATAGCCAAGTAAGACACGCCTGTGCCTTGACTAAGCCTTCCTGAAGAAGCCAACAGGCCCCCAGGCACCTGCACATGCCACAGCAGGGTGGGCTACATGGCATGGACTGCCCCAAGCCAAGGGGTTGTGTCCTGGTTATTCTGGAAAGCTCTGCAGCTGGGTCAGGTGGGAGATGGGACTGGGCTCTGCCTTCCAGACATCCTGGGCTAAAGTCATCACCTGCTCACAGAGGGACAGCCCTATGTCCCCATGGCCAGGGTTGCCCATGGCTCTGCTGCCACCTCCTCTGGGGTCCTGGTGGGCCTGGAGCTACAGCTTTGCCAAGGGGTCACAAAGCAACTCAGTGCTCAAACGCCCTGCAAACCCACGGGAGTGATGGGACAGGGCAGTGTACTTGCAGCTCAGTTTCTTTTTCTGCTTTTTTGCCTTTTACATTTTGTTTGCCTTTATTGTTCAGCAGATTTCCCCCCGCCTTGCACAAGCCCCAGCCACCCTCTGGCTGGCCACGAACAGGTTAAGTTTCCTGTTGCTCAAAATAGGATTTCCTGGTGTTGAAAGGCTGAATCTGCAGAGGCGTTGGGAGGGAGGATGGCTTTGCTGAAACACTTCCGCCCTCGCTCCCATAAGCCAGGCTCCTCCATGGGGCAGCCAGAGGAGTGGCAGTACCCCATATCCCCACTCACCAAGGGGGTCCCCGGCGATGATGCTGTACTCCACTTGCCCGTTGGGTCCCGAGTCACCGTCATGGGCCAGGAAGGTCCAGACACGTGGGCCGGGCTGCCCCTCCGTGACATCGAAGGGACCCTCGTAGGGCCGTGGGAAGGTGGGACAGTTGTCGTTGATGTCGTTGAGGTTCACCAGCACCTGCAGTAAGGGAGAGAGCATGGAGGGCAGTGAGAGGAGAACGATGGAAGAGAGCAGCCCGCTGGTCAGGAGCGTGGGAAGCCATGGACAGGTGACACTGCAAAATACTTCCTGTATTTCTGGCTTTGCTGGGTTCACCAACCATCCAATTCACAGTCCTCAAGAACAACTCAGATTAAGTTACTCCTGGTTCCTGATTATGCCCTTCCTACAGTGACACTATGAAACTCCAGCTGCGCACAGGTCTTTTCAACGATGATGGAGAAGTCAACACAAAAACCAAATGTTCTCCATATCCACATTCTGAAACCCAGACTGGATAGAGAAAAAACACAGACATGGATTTGATCACCAAAGCCATAAGTTCAGAGAGACCCAATCTCTGCAGCCAGCTGCACACTTGCTCACTCCTTTTTCCCCACCAAGGGCTTCATTCCTAGCGCTGAGTAAACTTCAAAAGATTTACAGCTTGCATCCGTATTTCAACACAAACCACCACCAACGCAGTTGGCATGTTTCCCTGCTTAGCATCCCTTCCTATGACACACTTAGCTGGCTATAAATCAATCCTACTGATCTCAGAAGGGGAAAGTATAAAAAATCTTAGGACAGAGTAGACCTGTGGGTGAAGCTGGGGATCCAGCAAACTTGAGTCTTGCTTTCTGGTTGAGTCGCACTACATAGAAAACATTATATAGCCCTATACTATACTGTATTGCAAAGAAGGTTATCCATTTGGTTTCAGGGAACTTGCACAGTGGAGAAATGCTGCCTGAGGATGAGAGTGTCCAGTGTCTAATAAAAGGGTGAAATTTGGTGATTACAAGAAAGATACTGAAAATTAACTTTCTGACCTCCTGAGTTAAAGGATAGTTAAATCCATCAGGTCAGTATTTGTTACTGGCTAAATCTAATCTTTACAGCAGAGTATATCTGAGTCTTTGCTGTTTCCTAGCAGTGGAAAAAACAAACACTGGCATGCCTTATCAGGGTGATGGATTTCCCATCTTTTGGATCTTAAATAATCACCAAACCTCCTCCTAAAAGCTATGTTTTCATATGGTGCTGGCACAAACTCCCTGGGTTGTGTAGGGAGGGTGTTTCCTATCCCCTTCCAGCTTCAGTACTTGTTGCTCAAGGGGTTTCCAAGTTCATGTCTTTTCTTGGGCCAAGAGCAAGGAAAGCTCTGCCTTCACCTTCAGCACATCGTCAGCTGCTGCTGTTCCTGTCGGCAGTTACACCCCAGGCCTCAAGGTTTCCACTGCAGTTTTCCTGGGCCAGGAAAGCATCTCCAGCAGCATCAGATGCACACATCTGAAGGCTTCCCATCTGCTCAAGCTGGAGCACAGTTCTGCCTGACTTGTGGGGACTTTATCCACGGAAATCTGCCACACTGGCATCTCCCCTTAGAAGTGAGAAAAAAGATTTCTCTTTTTTTCCTTCGCTCACAAGAACTAATCTCCTTTCAAGAACTTATCTCCTTATTTCAGCTTAGCTTAATATCTGGGTGAGGTATAATGGTCCATAATAGAGAGCCAGATAGAATATCTAACCTATCCCTTCCACCTGCAGACTCCAAAATCAATCTAGGCATGACAACATTTGCCATACAACCCGTCAAGTTTTGGTTTTCGTCACAAAAACACAAACAAAAAAACCCCAACCAACCAACTAAAAACTTGGTTTACTCGATTCCTGCAAAACCTTTGTTTTGCACCTGCTAGTCTGAGCTCCCCACACTGTGAGCACCACGGTCCAGAAAAAATATAAGAGCTATAGTGAAAATCAACAAAAAAAGGGCTAGAGGAATGAAAAAAGATTTTTAAAAGCAGATAAATAATCTGAGAAGCTAAAGATGAAACAGAACTTAACGCAATAGCAATGCTGTACTATCTACTGTCCATTCAAACAAGAAAGTCCAAGAAAACACAAGGCAGCTTAAAAGCAGCTTTGGGAATTTCTTGTGTTTGTGTGTTTGCAGGATAAAATAATTGGGCTAATTTACCCAGGAGCATCCCCTGCCTGCATGCCTGCAACTCACCGTGAGGGAGTGACAGCAACTGGCCAAATTGGCTGCAGCTGGGAAAAGCAACTGGTGACCACTGGGAAGGAGATGTGAAACTGCTCACGCAAAGAACTCCTCAACCCTGCCGAGGCTGCGGTGCCGCAATCCTGCTGGCAGGTCCTTACCGTGGCGGTCGATGTCAGCCGTCGTGAGATGATGGGGCACTGGTCAGTGGCAGTGACGATCAAGGTGTAGCGCCCATGGCTGATCTCATAGTCCAGCTCCTTCACTGTGCGAATCTGCCCCTGTAAGGCAAGGGGACAACGGCCAGGAGTGAAGGGAATGGGACAGAGACATGTCCAGGATGGGGCTGGCTACCTTACTGACCGTGGCACTGTCGATATGGAATGTGCCCAAGATGTTGCCTTCGGTGATGGTGTATGTAACTGTGCCGTTGGGTCCTTCGTCCTGGTCCAAGGCCTGCACAGTGATGAGCGTGGCATTGAGTGTGGATGGGCCTTCATCAAGGGTCACCTCGTACAGCTGCTGCTGGAAAGTGGGTGCGTTGTCATTCTCATCCAGGATGGTGACGTACACTGTGGTGGTAGCCTGTGGAATATGGGGACATCACATTAAGCACTGCAATCATTGGAGCTGGCTGGGAAGGCAGGATCTGTCAAGATCAATGACCAACATGGGTTCAGCCCTGCTAAGAGGCACAAACAGGACACAGGGCTCAAAATGAAATGTGCCATGGCTGCATGTGCATCTCCAAGTAATGGCTTGGTACAGGGATAAACATACAGAGATTAAATCACATGCTTGCTCCCAAGCAAAGCATGTCTCTGTGGAATCTCTCTCCTCTTCACCCAGTTTTTACTATTGCTGGTAACAACTGGGAGCAGCCCATGGCATACAGAAAGCCAGAAGCTCAACTCCATCATGTCTTTGGAGGAGGCATGATGAGCCCTCACTTTGACATTAGGGACACCTTGGTTGTTGTTACTGATTATGGCAACATGGCAGGACGGAAGATACCCAGAAGTGCTGCTGCCATGGCTAAGGGGAGGAGCAAAAATGAACATTTTGGACAACCAGACTGACCTCTTGCAGGCCCTGTCATCTACCTGCTGACCACAATTTCACTGCTGGTCAGGCTCAGCCTGTCCTGACCCTATTCCAGCTGTATCTGGCCCTGCATAGGAAGTGAAGTCTGTCTTCTGGATGTGTCACTATGGCGGCACACCTGGGGTCAGAGAGGTGACAAGAGCATACCACCCTGCCTAAGGGCTCAGGTTAGATATGGGGTCTCAGGATGATAAACAATTTGGAGTCTCTGGACTTTGTGCCTACATGTTCCCCAGCAACAAATTTCTTCCAGCTAGACAAGGGTTACGTTCTCGATGAAAGCATCACAGATGTGTTTGCTGTAAAAACCACAAAGCCACGCAGTAATAAGCTACTTTTCTATTTCATGGCATGCTCCAAATTCAGAGGAGGTTAGAAGCAAAGCTTCCTTGTGGCTAGCAAACCTTCATGTGTCTCCAGGCTCCACTTTCCAGGGAGCACTGTTTTGAAAAGAGCTGACCCTTAGCTGCAGATGGAGCTTTTGTTGGTGCCTTCTGAATTCGAAGCTCAGCTCTGTGAATCAGTCCACAGTGCTCCTTTGCTAATCAGTGCTGCTTTGCAATTTGAGGGCAGAGTAAAGGCCTTCTCCTGTGTAAATAGGCTGCAGTAGGGGGAAGCTTTGCTCCCCCTTACATCTCTGAGTTACTCTTCCCTGTACCTGCCTTCCCCTCATCCCAGGAGGGTCTCTGCCCACTTAATCCTCACAAAGAAAAACCCTAGTTACAAGCAAAGTGCACTTTAGTGAAGCGAACTGGAGACTGCCCCCAGGGGACTGGCTCCCACCGGGAAATGGATGGGGACCAGCACACAGCCCCTCCTGGCTGAGCACCTACATGTCCCCGGCACGGCGAGCATCCTCCTCAGCTACCTCCTGTGCACCCCGAAAACGCACGCAGGAGAGAGCTTGCTCTAAGCTACCCCCTCCGACTCTGTAATTAAAACCCCAGCAGACGCACCCGCTGCTGCCCAAGCGGGTTGTGACTGAAGTGTCACCCCCCCGCTCTGGGTCCTGCCGCATCTCACCTCCTGGGGGTGCTCGCAGCTCTTCGCAGGGTCTCAATGAAATTTCCTGTGTGTGCCAGCCCCGCCGGCGCTGCGGGGCTCATCAGAGCGGGCGGGCGGCTCCGCGGAGCCGAGCGATCCCCCGGCCGCAGCCGCGATGGAGTCGGCAGCGCCCAGGCTCGGGCTGCTGCTGGCCGCCCTGTGCCTGCTCGCTTCCCACGGTAAGCTGCAGTTTGCTGCTTTCCTCGCCTAGCGAAAGTCTCCTTGCTCGCCTGGACAGGGCTGTGCCGCGGCACAAGGAGTTTCGGGCGTTTGGGGGGGTTATTTGCTTTCGCAAATGGGTGGGCTGGAAGGTGGGGGGAGAGGTCAAGCCAGGCTTTCATACGATGATGAGTTGTGTCGGGGGAAAGGGGCCATGGGAGAGCTGCTGCTTTAAAACTCTGGGACTGTTTTTTTCCCCCCCTCTTTCCTTTGCTTTGATCTAACATGTGTGGAAGGAAAGCAGCCATCCCCCCGTCCCCGCCAGCCGCCCGCTGGGGACTCCGAGCTGGCAGTGCCGCCCCGTTCCCTCACGGCGCTTTGCCCCGGCACGGCGGTGGTCCCCGGGAGCGCAGCGGTGAAAGGCGCCTTCCACCAGCTCCGAGGAGCGGAGAAAGGCGGGTTGGGCTGGGATGTCCTCTCTAAGGATACTCCGCTCAGCCGTAACTGCTGCGCCGTGCCGGGCAGCTTCTCCCGGTGGGCAGCTGGCCGGGCCAGGACCACCGTGTACGGCTGCCAAGGTTCCCTTCTCTCGAGCGGGCGGCTCCCGGCTCTGGAAGCTCGCCGGCCGCTCGCCAGAGGAGGGATGCTCCACGCCTGACTCCGCACCAGCCCTGGCGGGCAGCGTTTCCGTACCGGGGCTTCGGGGCCGGACAGTGGAACAAGGGCGGTGGCAGTTAAAACTGCAGGTCATCTGTGGACGAAGGAGCAGAGAACGAAGCTGGGAAGCACCGTGGTCTCACCCTGCCCTGCGCAAGCAGGGGATGAGCATCCTGTTGGGCTTGGCTTCTCCTTCTGCCCTGGGGCGACAAAGTGATCACCTCCAGGATTTCTGCCAGCACATACCCAGGAAGAAATGATACCCCCACTGCCCTTTCTCCTCTGGGACAGCAAGGCTAGTGTGGATTTGCTTTGCATCTCATTTGAGCATCTCTCAATATCCAGGAGCAATTCTCAGCATCAATGTGAGGCTCTGGATTATTTCATTTATCCATGTAGGGTGCTGGGACTGAACATCAAGTCTTCTGCAAAGCACCAACCTCAGACCCTGATGTTCAATATGAGCTTGGTGCCAGAGTTACTGAGCTTTGTGCAACTCTGTGCCTGCCAAAACTTTCTGGGGACGTTGGGGATGCTGGCAGGGAGGTGGATGGAGAAGTGGCACCCCTCCACCCAAAGGATGGCAGCTGAGCCTGGCTTTCCAAAACTGCATCCCAGAATTGTGATCCCATTCCCGAGTCAAGCTGTGCTGGAAGAGGAGCAAGGTAGGAGCCTCCAGTGAGTGCAAGTAGTTCCAGGCTGCTCTCCCCATAACCCAGGGTGCAGCTCTGCAGGAAAACAGCCATTTGGCTCCTCCAGGTACAGGACATGACAGCCATTAACACAGGTGTCTCAAGCATCTTCAGTAAGTGTTTTCTCCTTTTTCTCTCCTGCTCAAAGTACTTGTGCTGAGGTAGGGATGCCCCTGCTCATCTCACCTGGCTGATAACTATGAAACATAATGACACCTTGTGGTACTTTCATGTGAGGCTGTTAGAGAAGCTCCCACAGGAGGAATTAAAGCTGGGTTCCTCACTTTGACACTGAGCAATCATGCTCAATCTGACAGCCTCTTCCACTGCTGTGGTTGAGCTCCCCCAAAGGTTGCAGCCCTCCAATCCAGATTTCCCTGGAGTGGAAAGAGGTGGCATAATTTGGACATCACTTCTGTAAGTCACAGGAGTGTAAATCAACCACCTGCTTCTCAGAGCAGGGGACCAAAGTCAGGAGAAGCAGCCAGGAGAGGGTTTTGGTCACCAAACCCAGAATTTGGCATAAAATCCTGTTTTATTTAAACTGTTGGTTGGCAGAGCAACACAGGTTCCTTGGCATTAGCACTTTTTTGGCACTTCATTTTCTCTGGAAGGAGAGTTCACAGGTTTCAAGCTAGGCAGTGATGCTGAAACTGGGCATGTACCAGAGCTGCACCAGGCTCCAGGCTGCACTGATGCAATGCTGCAGCTAGGAGCCAAAGACACTGAGGTGCCAAAGAGGAAGGGGGGCACTTTTGGCACCCAGTTGAGCCCTCCTCTGTCTTTACCAGATGGTGACAAGACAACAGCTCTCTGCTTGGACCTTGATGTGTCCAGGCTCTCTCAGCTGGAGATGTGCAGTGATGGGCATCTGGCTTTATTTTGGCATTTGCCAGCAGCACTGACTTCAAAGGGAATGGTGTAACCAGGATGGGATGGAGCCAGACCTGGGGTCTGGGCATGGAAGAAATTCACAGCACCCCAGGGGAGATTAAGATCCGTGAGTTTTAGTGCAAAGATGCTGACGCAAGACATTTCCTCTGGGTACCATCTGGCATCTAGCACAGCTTTAAAGCCTGGTTACATTTTGGGGAGGGAGCAACCTCCCTGGCACTGCTATGGGGCAAACTGTGCCTTGCCAGATCTCCTCTCCCAGCTGTTTTCTCCTCCGCTTGACGTCTTTTGGAAGCCTTCCCCTGCCTGGGAGAGGGAAGGGAAGTCGGTAATGCTGAAAGCTTCGCACACGTGGTTAACCTCTGCCCCCCCCCGTGGCCGGGCGCCGCTGCCGAAAGCGTGGGTTGTGCTGACTTTCTATCCAGACGGTTCCCATCAAGCCCCAGAGGCGGAGGCTGGACGGTTCAGCGAGGCAGAGGTTTTGCAGGCTGTGCGGGGATGCGTGGGATGGGCCCGTTTTATTTGAGGGGGTGCGTGGAAAACAGAGACTCCTGCAGATACTTTTTGCAAGGTGTTGGAAGTGTGGCTTCCTCCAATAGAGCCCTGGCTTCCCTTCCTCTGGCTCCCTGGGGAACCCCGAAGTGAATGGGGCACTTCCCGTTGTGGCAGGTATTGAGAAACACATCTGAGGTGCCTTTTGTGCTCAGTGCACCAGCAAAGAGGTGGGGGACCCCCTCTGCTGTGTGCCAAAACACAGCCAGCCTATTCAAGCATCCTGGCCCAAGCAGCATTCGAGGATGAGGAGCAGCTGGGGCTTGAAAACAAGTACAAACTGGGCAGTGTTGAGCTCCGGCCACACAAACCTCTGCCTCGGCACAGCCCTGGGGATATGCTGCTGCACGCACCACAGGGAGCAGGCTGAGTTGCCTGCAGGAAGCCAGTGGGATTAGCTGGAGCAATTTGGCAAATGTCACACTGTCCTCAGCTCCACAGGCCTCCTCAGCACCCTGTGCTGCAGACCTGAGTCTGATCGGGCAGATGCCATCCCCACAGCACCCTCTCCCTGCAAAGCACCCTCAGGTAGGCTGCTGGGGCTCTGAGCCTTCACAGCTGTCCTTACACTCTCAGCCTAACACCCATAAATATGCACAAGAGGTGGAAGTCGTGGGGGACATTTTCAGTTTCATTCTCCCAAGCAGAGCCCTGTGCCGGGCTGTGACACGGTGACCCTGCCCTGAGGAGGATGCTCTCCTGGCAGCCGGGCGATGGGGAGCCTCTCACCCAGCTGGATGGCTTGCAAGGCAGGCGCAGCACACCCTGCCTGTGACTGACGCCCGCTCAGTATAGCAAGTGAAAAACCTCAAAGTGAAACAGTGGCGGAGCTAATGACACAACAGGATGTTACCAAAATACAGAACATTTGCTTCATACCATCTTCTCTGTTGCAAATCAGCCCCAGGAACCCTGTTTTCCCAATAATTTAAAGAAAACGAGCCCAGAATCTGCTTGTACTTCAGCTTTCGAAAGTGATGTTTGCATTTCTGCAAACACAAAACAGTGGTGGGGCCAGAGCACCAAAGATGTGCTTTTTTTTCTTGCCTGATGAACAGCTTTCGTTACCCACCAGAACCCTCCACCAGCATGCTGGGATGGGACCAGTAAGCCCCTGGTTGCTGTGTCTCTGCCAGGCCTCCTGCCTGTGTTTCACAGCCAGCAGCAGTCAGGGATTTCTTTCTGCAAATTGTTTTCATTTTCAAGCAGCTCCTCACAGTCAGCATTGGCCAGTTCCCCCTTCTCCTCCCGAGGCTGAAAAACAAGCAGGGTGGGACCTGCTCCCTGCCTGATCTCGGGGCAGGGGGATGGATGAGCTCCTCTGCGCTGTTTTCTTTTGTATTTTCTCCCTCCCTTTTTATTTTTCCTTAGCAGCTGGCTCAGCAGCATTTGTATTTCCTCATTCATGAGCTGTGCCCTGCTGCCTCGCTCCTCATCCTCTGCATGCTTTGCAGAGGTTCTGGTGCCCCTTACCTGCCTCCCTGCCCCACACCTCTGCCAGCTGGCCCTGGGTGGACTTCTGCTGCTCTAATAAGGCTGATGCTCAGATACATTTGAAGCATGCCTCTCCCCCAGGGCTTCTTTCTAGGGTGAAGTTTTGCTCCCAGCCCTGCTGGGATGTTTCTACAGAGCAAGCAAAGGGCTCACACCGTGCTTCCCACCTCCCTTGTCTTGGGATATGGGGAGCTCGTGAGTTTTCTTGCCCTAAGGGCATAGGTGAAGTTTTTTTCCCTCTGCCTGCGGGCTTGTGTTGATGCTGATTGCTCTCTGCAGCCCCCAGCCATCCCTCTGCCAGCAGAGGTGATGGGTTTGCAGTGTGTATCTGAGGAAGGATCCCTATTTTGCTATGAACTGAGGGTAAACCCAGGACTGTAAGGTCTGACACATCTGCCGTGCCTTCTTCCTGGCAGGAGGACCAGCAGCTTTTCTCATTACCACCCCATATTCACTGTGCATCTGCCCTGAAGGCCAGAACGTCACCCTGACCTGCCGGATCAGTGGTCCCCTTGCCGACCGCCATGACCTGCTCTACAAAACCTGGTACTTCAGCAGCAACGGTGACCAGAGCTGCTCTGAGAAGAAGCACATCCGCAACGTCACTGAGAAGGAGCTGCACCATGACCTGGGCAGGCACCATGAGCTGCCAGGCAATGGCACCCAAAAATCCCCTGCTGGGGGGCAAGCCAGCCGTCACGGGGTGGAGTTTGTCCCAGACCACCATGGTGCCTTTCACATTGTGGTGATGAACCTGACGCTGCAGGACAGTGGGAATTACTGCTGCTATGCTGTAGAGGCCAGGCGGGAGCACGGCAAACCACACACCCTGCAAGTCGCTCACGGCTTTGTGGAGCTGCAGATCCAGCAAGGTGAGGAGGGCAAGGGGAGCCCCTGACAGCCCTGCATCCATGCTGGGGTGTGTCAGGGCGAGGAGGCAGATAAGGGCTGGTGGGGGATGCTGGGGTGCAGCATCAGGGCTGGGGAGGCAGGGCGAGCTGATGCTGAAAGCCAAAGCCATGTTGCAAGAGTCAAGGAGCACCAGATGTTGAAGGTTTGCCAGAGAGCAATGGAACATTAGAAGGAAAGAAAAAATAAATCAAGTGGCTGGAATGCAATAAAGTCCATGCTACATAGTTTCACTGATCTTCTTCAACCTCTTTCTGGAAGAGAGCAAAATAAACCTCAACATAAAAGGAGCTGGCTGGTCATCCAAGCCTGAGTGAGGACTGCAAGCATTGCTCGGGATGCAGGGCTTGTGGATAACCTCAGGGCAGCAGCCCAGTGAGGAGAGCGAGATGGAGGAGACAGCATTTGCTGCCCTTGGTTTGAAGTGTTAGGAGAGAGAGCTTTTCTTTTAGACAAAAAGCCACCCCAGAGCCTGCATGGCCAGGGCCAGGCCCTGCTGCCATGAGGAAAATGGGGTCTTGCAGCAGGAATCTCAGTGTAAGCTTCCCAGGATTGAATTCTTGCTTTTGGGATACTCTGGGCTGATTTTCTCAATACTGATGAGCAAAGGCAAGCACAGCTATCAGGAGCAACGTGGGACCTGAGCAAATCACATGAGATTTAACATGCTTTTCTCCTCCACAGGCAGAGGAGGACTTCAAAACTGCACGTTCCATACTGCCACCAGCAAAGGTAAAGGGAAAAAAACCCCTCTCCAATGCTCTGCTCACCAGTGTATTTCCCTAGGGATGCCTGCTTGCTGTAAACACACCAGTGTCTGGATGCAACCTCACAGTTGGGTGTGGAAGAGTGATTTCTGAGGCTGTCCCCATGGGTGCATCTGACAGCATATCCTGAGGCTGAGGAGAGAGAGCCTCTTCTGGCCCATCACCTGGACATGACTGCCCTGAAGCCTGTGGGGATCATTCACCCTAGAGTGATTACCTGATAAATCACCTGAGCCTTGCAAAACATGACTGGGGATTTAGTGGCTGCTGCCATGAATAGACGGGCAGGGACAGAAAGGTGAAGAGTTGCAGGAACCTCTTGCAACTCCCTGCCATTATCACAAGCCCATGCCCCCTCACCCTAAGCAGAGATGCTCCAGCAGAGAAAAATCCAACTCTTGTTTGACTGCACAGACAATGTCTAAATGCTGAAGGTGCCTATGCAGGTGATGCCTCAGAGGGTTGCTCTGTCTATCTGCCCCTGTTTGTTGGGGTCATAAATGGGCAGATATTGCTAAAATTGTTTGCAGCATGGTTAAGACCAGCCCAGCCATGGGAAACTGCCCTTGCTCCCCATGGGTAGCAGTTTCTGCCTAAACCCCTCAGCACTGGGACACCCTGTCCTGCCAAGCAAAAAAGAAAAGGGGAAACATCTCCCCCCACTCCAAACCACACACATGGAGCAAGAAGTTGCTTCCTCACGTGGATGTGCAAGAGAAGGGCTTGAGCTGAATTTGCTCTTGATTTAGGCAGCCCTTGACCCTTGCCATCCCATCTGGACCTTGATGGCCACAGACATGCCTGCAAGGCTGCCAGCCTTTCTGGGGAGCCTCTATGGGTAGTACTGTTAGTATTTGTTAGCAGAGGCCTTGTGTAGCAAGCTCTTTGATGCCTGAGTAGTTTGAGCAGCCTGATTTTGACAAGCTGGCCATGGGTTGAAGTCAGCACTCTCTGAAATTGCTGGGAGCCTTTCTGCTGACTTCAAAGGGTTTTATCAGGGCTCCTGCTTCTCTCCTCATATCTAGAAGAACAAAGACAGACCTTGGGATGTCCTCCAGCAATGGAGGATTTTGGTAAAGGTCCAAAACTGATGCCTTAGGGCTTATCTCCGGAACCAGCAATGCATCCCTGCATGAATCCCGACTAGGAATGGACCACCCATGTGTGTGAAAGCCTCATAGGACCAGGCGTAGGGCAATGCCAGTCCTGCCCCATGCTTCTGGTATGGCTTGAGGAAACCAAGGCAGTGTAAGGTGAGTCCTCTCCATGACCCACTCCAGCTCTGCCCTCTTGCGTTGCAGATATCACAGCTGCTGCACTGGCAACGGGCGCCTGCATCGTGGGCATCCTCTGCCTGCCCCTCATCTTGCTCCTGATTTACAAGCAGAGACAAGCTGTCAGCAGCAGACGTACGTACCCTCCCCTTGCCAGCTGCCTGCAAGGACACCCTTCTCATCTCCTGGGCTGCGCTGGCATTGCCTTTATGGGATGGGATGTGTCCCACTGGGATCAGCTGGTGCAGCTGCCCATGAGCACAGTGTAAGGTGGCCCAAAGACAGGTCCCTGCCAGATGCCTCCTGCAAAGCTGTTCTTGGAAGGGCCAGCCATGCTTGCAGGCTGCTGGTGAGGAGTGTGGGACAGAAGGGGGAACTGTGATGCCTGCAAGGCACCCAGGGAGACTGCAAAGATGCTGCCAGGTCCCCCCCTGCTGAGCCCTTTCCTCCCCATCCCCTGCAAGAGCTGGCTCATTTACTCACCTGTCCTTCCACCATACATCTGAAATAGAAGCTTTGCCTTCTAAGCGATTGAAAAAGCATTAGTCATGCTTTCTCTCTCCTCCTTATTAAAAAGACCCCTTATACATCTAAGGCAATAGGAGCACAGCAAGCCAGCTCTCCCCACACT
The DNA here is from genome assembly GCA_039877255.1 of Loriculus beryllinus. Lineage (NCBI taxonomy): Eukaryota > Metazoa > Chordata > Aves > Psittaciformes > Psittacidae > Loriculus > Loriculus beryllinus. The sequence goes on from JBCJKH010057977.1 coordinate 53,224, forward strand.
ACGTCAGCCCTAGAAAACTGGACAATTTCAAGATCAAGATGCTGCCAGCTCCTGCCCGTGCTTGGCTCTCAGTGATTTCAGTAATTAAGCAGAAATAGGCACCACCTTAACCAGCAGAGCCACTTCATCAGGCCTTGGGCAAGCCAGGGGCCCTGTGGTTGCTCTCACCAAACTCAGTGGCTGGCTGCATGGCATTGAGCAAACCCTTTGGAGAAGTGGGTTTTGCAGCAGCAGTGGGTGTGATGCCGGCACGAGAACAGAACTGTGCTTTCAACATCCATTTTGGGCTGAAAAGACTGGCCACATGCCTTCATGCACCCATTTTGCTGTGGCTAGGATGCAGCTTCCATCCTATGCTGCAAAGCATCACCTGGATGCTATTTAATCCAAGAAGGATGGCAAATTCCCAGGGAAATTTGCTTCTGGGTGTCTTGGACTAGGTTAGCTACAGGTTATTTATACCGGGTGCTTTCCATCAGCACAGTCTGGGCCAAATCTTGTGCATCTCGGCTCAGGATGCTTTCCATGCAGACATCCAGCACATCTGAGTAACACAGCCTGGAGGATCTGTTGCGGCTGTGGCAAAAGGGGTGAGGGGATCAGTAACAGGGTGCTGCCTGGACAAACACAGGGACAACCAAACGCTAGGGTGGCATTTTGCAGAGCCTAGGAGGGTGTCACCGGCAGCTGGTGGCTGCAGCCCAGATGTTGCACTGCGCTCATCTCACACTGCGCATTGGCATAAGTGCTTCCTTCCCCTCCACAGGCTGTGGTTTCAGTCCAGGAGGAGGCCAGGTTGGGGAGTAAACAAGATGCAGAAGGAGACTTGGGAGCAAAGAAGGGGCTGATGCTAAAGAAAGGGGAGTGTGAAGGATGTAAAGAAAGAGGAGGAATTGGATATGGATGGGACCACTGAAAGTGCTGCCATTGGGTCAGAGTTTGACACTGGGCTCCATGCTGCCAGCACTCACACTAACTGTTTTGTCTTTGGCAGGTGCTCACGAGCTTGTCAGGATGGAGAGGTAAGGAAACCCATGTGCTTCCAGCTCCCCTCAACCTCCTTGCACACCCCTCTGCCTGCATCCTGGACCTTGCAAGGGTTCTGTCCTGTCCTCTTCTCCCCTTGAAGCTGGCATGTATCTTCAGCCCACTAGGACAAAGGGGATGCTGGTGGCACTTATACGTGGAATCCTGTCCTTTTCCAGGCAGCCACTGTTTCTCTTCCCTTCCTTTGAATGGGAAGTGTCTCCTTTCTTTTTGCCTGTGCTAAGGGCACACGTCTTCCCACGCTCCAGAACTTGAAACCAGGGTGCCTTTCAGCTAAGCTTCCCCCTCTGCAGCAGGCTTCCTGCTTGCTCTCACCTGAGGTGCCACTGCCTCAACCTGCTCCCTGCCCTGCCTGTTGTTCCAGGCGCTCGGCTTTATCCCCTGGGATAAAAAAGGCTCCTGAAATAAAGCCGCAAATCCTCACCTCTCACACCCTGTCCTCTCCTCTCCTCCAGCAATGCCCAGGGCATTGAGAACCCTGTCTTTGAGGCGGTCCCCTCAGCCGGCATGGAGCCACGGCCCCGACCTCAGCTCTCCTACATGGCCAGCCGGCAGCCCTCTGAGTCCGGCCGGCACCTGCTGTCCGAGCCCGGCACCCCCCTGTCCCCCCCCGGCCCCGGGGACTGCTTCTTCCCAACGCTGGGTGAGTGACAGGCAATCCTGTGGAGGCCATGGCAGGAGGGGGGGGAAGAAAATGAACAGGGGGATGAATGGGAAAGGGGAGGGGGGCAGTGTTAAATATTGGCTGCAAACTTTGCATTATGTGGGATGTCAGGTCCCAGGAATTTGAAGATGGGAAGGATTCAAAGGCTGTTTTCCATACAAAAGCAGAGTTTCGCTGCTTGCAGAAACAGATCCCCACAGCTCTCAGCTGGACTAATACCCCTGGTCTGTCCTTTTCCAGATCCTGTTCCCGACTCACCAAATTCCTTGAAAGAGTAAAGACCCCAGAGGAAACCACATCCCTCAGTCACAGCTGGGAGAGGCCAGGCAGCCACTGCACCATGCACCCAGCCAGGACCCTGCGGAGGGCAGCATGGCCATGGGCAGCAAAGCCTTACACAGTGAAGCTGGGAGCATGAGCCCTGACCTCACCTGTCCTGGCTCTGCCCTGGGGCTGGAAGTGAACCTCACTTGCCTGGATTTCAGATTTTAACTACTTCTATGGAGAAGGGCATGGCTTTGTACTGCTCACGTTTTATAGGCTAGCTGGAAACTGGGTATGTGGGGAAGGAAGGATGGCCTGCACTCGCAAACCTCCCCAAGGACTTAACTTATTGCCAGGGGTTTAAGCTCTGCAATATCAACCTGATTCTGCATCTTTGAACATCCTCTCTGGGAGCGGATGGTAAAGTACTTTATCCACCATGAGACGAAACAAGGTCACTGGCCAACCTTGTACTACCTTTTTCTTTGCAAAACAGGAAGGGGAGAGGCTCTCTGCTGCTGATGGAACCCTCCTTCCCTCCCAGCCTTTTGAGAGATGGTTACGGACATGCAAGGCTGCAGCCTTTCCAGCTGGACACATGTTGGGAGAAGCCTTATATCTGCTGCAATTTTATCCTCAGCTTGGGATCAGGGGAATTTATCTTCCTTTCATTAGCAGTGCTGATTAAAAGAGAAAAAGAAAAAGGGATGTTTATGGTTTTGTTTAGTTTTGGTTTTTTTAAATGCTTGCAAATTAGAAAGTTTATCTGCAGGGTGTAGGAGGATGTTCCCGTGACACGGCCGAGAGCCCTTGCAGAGAGGCAGAGGCATAGGAGCATGCAGTGGGTGCTGGGAAACGCTCTGGCTGGCTTCCTCTCATCCTCCTGGGGCCAGCGTGGCCAAAGCACACGTCTCTGGGACCACTGCTTTCAGCCACACTGAAGGACTCTGCAGTGCCCCACGGGATGCCTGAACACAGCACCCTGGCATCGCCTATCCAGAAGAATCTGTGGGTCAGGCTCCAGCATGACTCAGCCCCTGGCGAGGACATAAAACCTTGTGGTAGACACTGTTACTCGAAGGGTGTGTTTCTGTGTTTGTTTTGTTTTCTGTTGCTTCTGTTTCTGTTGTAAAGCAGGGGGGAAATTTCCACTAGACAAACATAAACATTAGTCATATCAAACCAGTGTCAGACCTGAGCAAAAGCCGTACCAGGCAGCATGCCCGGGCAGAGCATCCCAGGCAGCACACCGGATTTTCATACTAGGCGACTGCAGGAAGCAGCATTTGCCTCTGCAGGGGGAGGGGACACCCCGGCCTGCGGCAGGATTTGATTAATCCCGTGCTGGTTACAGCAAGAGGAACTTCAAGATGGTCTGGCCTCAGGCAGAGGAATAAAGGAGCCAGCATCAACGCCCCCTCTGCAGATGTAACTTCCTGAGCACAGGACTTGTGCTTTACTGCCAGCCACAGCTCAGCCCCTTTCCTGGCTTTGCTGGGGAAGCTCGCCCAGTGCCTCTGGCGCTTCCCTCTCCCTGTCCCAGCCGCTGCAGCTGGAAAGGCACACAGGGGATCTGCCTGCCCGTGGGCCCTAACTGCTTTGAAACTCTCTCCAAGTCATAGAATCATCACAAAATCATAGGATCATCACAAAATCATAGAATCATCAAAAAATCATAGAATCATTCAGGTTGCAAAGCACCTCTAAGACCATCAGTTCCAAACGTTAACCTAGCACTGCCAAGTCCATCACTAAACCATGTCCTTCAGCATCACATCTACACATCTTTTATATACCTGCAGGGACAGTGATTCCACCACTGCCCTGGGCAGCCTGTTCCAATGCTTGACAACCCTTTCAGTGAAGACATTTTTCCTAATACTCAATTTGAACCTCCCCTGGCACAGCTTGAGGCCGTTACCTCTTGTCTTATTGCTTGTCACTTGGGAGAAGAGACTGACCTCCACCCCACTACAACCTGCTCTCAGGTAGTTGTAGAGAGTGATGAGATCTTCTCCAAGCCACCTTTTCTCCAGACTAGACAACCCCAGTTCCCCCAGCTGCTCCCCAGAAGACTTGTGCTCCAGACCTTTCACCAGCTTTGTTGCCATTTTCTGGACCCACTCCAGCACCTCAGTGTCTTTCTTGTAGAGAAGGGCCCAAAACCGAACACAGTATTTAAGGTACGGCCTTACCAGTGTCAGGTACAGGGGGACAATCACTTCCCTAGTCCATTTGCTAATGAATGCACTGCTTGATGACAGAAAAAAGCTTTGCTGGAAACAGGTTTCTCTCTGTGTTGCAGGAGTCTTGCTTTTGGTATGTCCTGTGCTGCAGGCAGCTGTGGTGGGCAGGCGGAAGTGAGATGAGGCATTGATGCAGCAGATCAGGGCACTAAGTGGCACCAGGGACCGTTTCCTACCTGGTCAACTTGTCAGAAGGAATACTAGACTTTTAGGGGAGAGAGGCGATGGCCCTGCAGGCATTCAGCAGGATCCTTGGCACACTGAGTCCTGGCACTCCACCTTGGCCCCAGGAGTGGTGGAGAAGATGGCACGGTGCTGTACCTTTGGCGAGGATGCTCATGGTGAAGGTGACTCAGCAAGATGCCCTTAAGGACCTTGATGGATCCCCCAGCTCTTGTGAGTGCCTGGCTTGGGAACACACACTGAGCTAGTGCCATGTTGCTGGCTGTTTTCCACTGCATCAGCACCTGGGGCTTTGCTCACGAGGAAAGCGAGAAGCTGCAGTGCTTCACCTGAACTATTGTTTTGGAGTGGGTGGATGGGAACAGAAACTGCAGAGGCTGAAGCAGCCCTTGCTCAGGATGGCTGTGAGATAGGCATCTGAGCAGCTTTACTGATCCGGCCTGCCTCAGGGCACCACCAGTGCCTGGGGTCTGTGGATATCAGGAGGAGTCCAGCTCCAGCACATGTGATTGATTCAGCTCTCTTGACCAGGCATCCTTCCTTCCGCTGCCAGAAGCATCCTGAAGACTCTGGAGCAGGGCCAGCCCTTGGGGAGGGCTGCACCAGTGTCAGACAAACCTTGGGTGACTTCTGCAATTCCCATGTACTGACACCAGGACCTTCCAGTTGCAGCTCACCAGCTTGTGAAGGATTTCTTTCCTGCAGTGCTTGTTGGGGTAAATGCTTTCCTTTTAGCATCAGCTTTTTAGCCTTTCTCCCCTGCATTTCTAGACCGGCCAAGAGGATGGCCAGTCTTCCATGCACCCTTGCTGTCCCTGGATATCACATATCATCTCAGGACTTCCAAGTCCTCTTCCAGCTCTGTCTCCTCTGCCTCTCCCATACTCAGAAGGCCAAATCTTGAAGTACATGAAGTACGTGAAGTACACGTACAAATTATAGACAATAGTCCCCTTTTGTGCACCATTGCATCAGCCCAGACTTGTGAAACCGAAGTAGGCAGCAAACTCCTGACAGACATCGTTTCATGATCCAGGCATGAGGCCAGCAGTCCCCAAGTGACATGCAGGACAGCCTTTCACAAGACCTAAGCATCCTCAAGCTCTGAAATGTGCTGAAACTTCTTTCCACTCAGGAATCGGGTCACTGGACACTTTGTTTTGCTTCAGCATGGCAGGACTTTGATTGTTGCTGCTGGCATAACTTTCACCAGGGATGTTGTGATCATGCAGCAGAAACCTTGAGGACAAGCGAGGCTGCTGGGACACTGCTTTGCACCAGTGTGAATTGATAAGCTGTGTCACTTGTCCTCTCTGGCACCAGGAAGGGAAGAGGGCATTGCCATAGCAATGGGATTTGCCAGTTTAGCACACGACATTCCTCACCACAGCAGCATAACCAGTGCTCCCATGGTGCTGGAGCAATGGGGACAAGGAGGAGCTAGCACTCATTGGGTGCTGCAGTTACACAAAGCTGTTTTCTCTCATTCTGGGGGAAGAGATTGACTAGATTGAAACCACAGTGGCAGCATGGCTTAAGAAAAAGATGGCGATGTGCAAGAAGGTGTGTGAACTACCCAGGAGGGAGCAGTTGAGAATGCAAAGCCTGAAGTGAGAATTGCAAGCCACAGTTCACACTGCTGTTTGCAATCTGCTTCCTCAGAATGTACAGCAGGGCTTTGCAGCGAGAGCTCTGCTGGGAGATCAGAGAGATGGCAAGAGATAGCAGGTAGGGGCTGGGGAGAGGAAGGATGGCAGGGTGTCACGCAGGGTGTCACGCCTCCCCATCTCACAATTTGGACTTGCTTTCTGCACACAGTTGCTCTCTCACATCCCTGCAGAGCTGTGGGGTTAGGAGGGACTCAGGGCTGGAAAATGCCCCAGATGTTATTTGCCCATTTGACCCTCCCATACCAGAGTTCTCTTTAGAGGCACAAATAATGAAGAGTGCTACTTGTGGAGCAGGGAATGCGAAAGTGAGAAAAGCCAGGCTGCAGCAAACGGAGTTGCCGGGCACCGCTGCAGGCTGGCAACCACAAAGCAAGGTGGCCACATCCCCAGAACAAAGTATGATGGACAGGATGTCATATCAGGCCCCATATGCAAGCTCAAATCACCATGGGCAGGGCACTCCAAGTGGCAGCAACATGACCAACAGGCTGCCCAAGTCTCACAACAGCTATAGTAGTAATTACTGGAACTCTTCTCATTTGCTGGCACTAGAGCAGACACATGGTGAGCTGAACCGCGGTTCAGATGCTGAACCAGTGACCCCCTGCCCTGAGATGGGTAAGCAACATCCAGAGAGCTTTCAGACTCAGAGTGTGAGAAACTGCTGGGCAGGACAAATCCTGCAGTCACCAGCACACTTGCCCATTGGGATGCTCATGATATTTTTGGCATTTACAGGTGGGAGACAGCAGCTCCCCAGGTGACTGCAAGAGATGGTCCTGCAGGACCAGGTGCCAAAGAAGGCTCTGAACCAAACTTATACTCAGCAGATTTAGACCCTGAGTCACAATCCAAATGGCCATATCACCAAAACATCACACCCTGTGCCTGTTCCACCTTTCCACACTCAATATCTAAGCTCACTGTTCGCAGTGCTGCCCCGCTCCATCCCCTTGGAAAGCACATTTTGGTGGCTCACCGACAGGGAAGGGTTGCCCTCGTCCTCAACAGTGACCACCAGGACGTAGAAGCTCTGCCGCTCGCGGTCTGGTGGGGAGGGCCGGGTGGCAATCTCGCCAGTGACACGGTCCATGCGGAAAGTCAGGTCCTCGTTCCCGCGGGTGATGTAGTAGGAGAGGACGCTGTTGAGGCCGATGTCCCGGTCGGTGGCACGTACCTGGGCCACTGCTGTGCCACCACCAACATTCTGCAGGGTGAGATGGCTGGGTGAGTGGCAGAGATACATGACATAGGTCACGCGCACCTCATAACATAGAAAATACACAATTAATAACATAATTCTAACATAAAGAGGGTTTTTCCCAGGCATTGCGGCGCTTGAGGTTCCAAACTTGCTGCCCCAACACCCAGCAGCCAAGTAGAAGACTGCTTTCCTTCACAAGTTCCTGGATGCTACTTTTCTGGTGCTTATTGCAAACGATGTTTAAATAAGCCCTTATTCCTGTAATTTATATATGGCTTGTACTAGAAATGTTTCTGTTTGTTTTCCAGGTTAGCTCTTTCTCCAAATGTGGGTTTTGACTGTATTACATTTAAGATGAAATAACTCTTGTGATTGTATGACTATAAGGCTGGGCAAGGCACTGGAAGAGGTTGCCCAGAGAAGCTGTGACTGCCCCATTCCTGGAAATGGTCAAGGCCAGGCTGGAGGGGGCTTTGAGCAACCTGGTCTAGTGGAAGGGACCCCTGACCATGACAGGAGGGCTGGAACTACATGAGCTTTAAGGTCCCTTCCAACCTAAACCAGTTTGTGATTCTGTAATAGATGCAAAAACTTCATGCAAAAACTTAACAAGGCTACTTGCACTGCTACTGCTAGCTCAGCTGAGAATCAGCTACAGGCTTAGTAATGGAAGGCTCTGCTCTTTGCTTGAGTGCTCACATAGTTTTTGGCTTGAAATTCTGAAATTAAATGTATTTTCTACATGAACTTTTAAAAAGAAATGGAATGAAACTAACAGGTGACATTTGCTGTTAAGTCACCAAAGCCAGCTACTGATACACATCAACATTGTACCTATTTTTCCCTATGCTACGGCATCTCCCATCTATTGTAATGACTCAGTTTGATTCCTTGCTGCAGAAAGCTAAGTGCATTAGGTCCTATATAGGCTGGCACAGCCTGGAAGAGTGTAGAAACCAGTGTGTGTGCAAAGGAGAAGGCTGTGTAATGGACTTAGAGCTCAGCTAATTATTTTTGGATGGCTCCATTACAGAGGAAATCAAAAAGAAATTCTGTTCTTCAACCAGCTCTGAACATGTATTAAATAGATAAGAAAATTCTAACAGGGCAATAACGTTAATGCAAAGCTATTAATCATGAGCAGCAGTTCCTCACAGCTAAGTGTCACCGGCTATTACTCATATTTCATTTTTCATCATCAAATTGAGAAACCCCCCCCAGTCCAAGAATTAAACTGACAGGAAATAAGTTGTCTTTTCTCACGCCTGATTGTATTTTATTGCTTAATTATCTAGCTCTTGCCAAGCTGCTTCCTGAAAGCAATTCCTATTCTGCGCTGCGCCACCTCCTGTGTCACTTTGGTGGCGTTTCCATTGGTGTGTAGCCACTTCTCCTTCCTGCTGGTCTCTGCATCCTCATGAGCTTAAGTTGACTGCAGAGCTCTCTCCTATCCCAAAACTACAATGCCATCACAGGGGAGGGCTTGCAAGGGGCCACCAACCCTTAAATCATCCAAGGTGAGGGCTGATCACAGGGCAGGTGGGGACAATGCAGTTGGGAGGATGGAAAGAGAGAAGCAGTGCTGGGTACTCACCTCACTCACGCTCACATTGTAGCCAAAGGGGCTGTCGATGATAGGAGGGTTGTCATTGACATCAAGGATGTTCACTCGCAGAGTGTGCTCCTTCCTCCGGGGAGGTACACCACCATCCGAGGCTTGGATCTGCAGTTCAGGATGGATTTTCAAGAAAATTACTATTTGTAAGATCACAGCCCCAAGAAAACAGCCTCAGTGCTCAAACCAGAAGAAGCCAAAGGAGGCAAGCAGGGTGGTTTGGTGCTTACTCGTAAGGTGTAGTGATCCAGTAGCTCCCGGTCCAGTGGCCGTGCCACAAACACTTCTCCATAGGTACCATTGGTGGTACGGATCTCGAAAGCTTGGCCAATGTTCCCTGAAGCCAGTGAGAAAGTCACCTGGAAAAGCAGAATAGGGAATGTTGTGAGAAGGAAGGAGACAAAGAGACCCTACAATAATAAACCCAGCATCCCCTAGGGAAGTCTCTAAGCATTTTAAAAGGTCCAACATGTTGGGGTCCACAGGTATGGTGGCTGAATGCAGCCAC